>JAGDYQ010000060.1:3900054-3927166 GCA_021962125.1 Bulinus truncatus | reverse complement strand
TTACAAGAAAGAAAAAAAAGTTTATCCTTATATTTTTGTACAGCTAAATTGCGATTGCTGATTGTTATATATATATATATAAAGTAAGAAAGTAAGAAGCCGAACTGAACTTGCGCGCGGTTGCTGGATGTATCGTGCCACACGAACTTGCCTCTGTATATATATATATATATATATATATATATATATATGTTTGTGTGTGTCTATATAATGTACTAAAGTGTGGCACAGAATATATATCGTCCATTTAAATTGGGTTTTCCGACATCCGTCATATTTGTGTATTATTCTACTTTGTATCAATATATAGGTGCTACACTATATAACACGAACGGCGGCCTTTTATTTCAAGTCATTGTGCTTTTTGTATGATTTATATTCTTTGGAATGTAAGTATGTGCTTCGGTAAGTGCGCTATATATTGCTTACTTACGTAACCAACAACTAAAATTATTTTCATTTAATTATATACTTGAAGATTTTTTTACTAACTATAAAATTCAGACTCTCACAAGTACTTTATTATCATTTTTTTTCTTACATTTTGTAAGACACTTAGAAAACATTATAAAGAAACTTATTTCTTTTCTCTATTGTGATCATGTGATCAATTACAACAACAACAATAACAACAATCAAAGACTTACTGGCTGTTTCCTGGCCGTGACTCTTGTTTCACTCAGACTGTGTACGGCATATATATTATGAAATGCCCCCAAGTTAGGAAAAAAAATTCTACTTTTATAAAAAATTGCTCTGTTAACATAAAATATTCTACTCATATAGACATTTTTTTAATAAAAAAAAACAATGTTGACACTAAATGAGGTTATCTTCCTATAATTACTTGACAAAAGAGCTTTATTGATCCATACATTATTGTCCACCTTAACGAACCTGACAAATCTTTGCATATCCGTATATGTTAATTACAAAAAAAAAAAAAAAATATATCATGAATTTATTATACCTAGAAATCTCACACACCAAAAATCTGTTTAATGGATTTAATTTCTTTTATTCTTTTGCATTTGTAGTCATTAGAGAGCTACAGAGAAATTCACCAACCACCGAGTCCGCGGGTTGCCTGCGGGGGGGGATGGAACTACCATTTACCAGGAGTGCGAGGGGGGGGGTGTAAAGGTTATATTTATATCAACTGGTTTATAATGAGAAACTCAATTCATGTTCCATGGTTCATATAGTTTATTAACAATACGATAAAATATAAACAGTAGAATAAATCCAATATAAACTGAATTATCACAATGACTGATAATCTCCTTAATTAACTCAATTAATAAACACTTATTAACTTTCTAATAAACTCAACTGATTAATTAAACTCATATACTATGATACACCTTCTTAGACAATCCTATTTACAATAAACATAATATTTATACTGTCGAAATAACTGGAGTCTTGACCCCGTGACCACAGGTTGACCTGGTTGGCCAAGCTCCAAACATGCACACACACCTGTGTGCGTAGTACAAACAACTATACCATGATAGGGGGGCTGGTTTTGAATTTGCTATGGGTGCTTCCAGTGACCCACATGTATCTCCTTTGGTGCCTCCCTTGCCGTTGCACCACTGGCTATGGTGAGGATGAAAGAAGGGCGATATAATAAAACTGGCATTAAAATAACACTGTTCCATTGTTGTTTATTTGATCTTAAAGATGATCACCGCATCCTTTAAAGAACTTTACTAAATAATAATAATAATAATAATCTGTATATCTTTACATTCTCTGTTCATTAATGAGTCATACTTATTACAGTACAAAGACAAAATGATTTTCTAAAAGGGGAGATAATTATTTGCAGACGCCACAATGTGATTCGTCATCTCTAACATCTGTTAATAGTACACTGCTCGACTTCTGTTTTCAGTTTATGTCAAAATAAGTACATCCACCCCCCGATACTGTATTCTAACTGTTTATCTATCTATCTATCTATCTATCTATCTATCTATCTATCTATCTATCTATCTATCTATCTATCTATCTATCTATCTATCTATCTATCTATCTATCTATCTATCTATCTAACTATCTATCTATCTATCTATTTATCTTTTTATATAGCTATCAATCTATCTATCTATCTATCTATCTATCTATCTATCTATCTATCTATCTATCTATCTATCTATCTATCTATCTATCTATCTATCTACTATCTATCTATCTATCTATCTATCTATCTATCTATCTATCTATCTATCTATCTATCTATCTACTATCTATCTATCTATCTATCTATCTATCTATCTATCTATCTATATAACTATCTATCTATTATCATATATTTAAAACGCCTACTTCATACCAGTTTCATCTATAAGTTCTCATCATCTCTAGAAATGCAAAACATTTTAAAACTAATTCAAAGTGTATAAAGCGATCCACATTTAGCTGGTATTTATTTCCATTAACTTTTTAAAAGTGTGTGTGTGTGTGTGTTCAAAGTATTATATTTATAAATAAAAACAAACAATAAAATAAACAAAACAACCCACGAAAATATGACTGCATGTGTCATAGCTTCAGCCCCGTAGCGTGAACATTCTACAGCAGGGGCCAATAATAGCGGGGGAGGGGGGAGGGGGCAGGTAATACATTTTACTAAGTAGAACAAATAAGCAGGGGGGGGGGAACAGACAACCCCCCCACCCCCGCACGCTACGGGCCTGTCTGTAGTGCATAATAAAAGGCTAACTCTGGGGTCTTCTTTCAGTGCATTAGTAAAGTATGTCTTTTTTTTTATATATAATTTATAGAAAGTGTTAGCGAAACAGTTCCGGAAATTTATGATTCTAAAAATAATTCAGTCGACAGATAGCTCGTTATATCTCTTTAAATTAAATTATACAATTATGGAAAATTTAAGACCCTATATTACCATGCCATGTACTTGACATGATAAATGTCTCTCATGCTTTTAGTTTATTGTGCTCCCCCCCCCCCACACACACACACATTCTCGAACCATATAATGCATGATTCACCCCACACCACCCCCATTTGTCCCCACCCCCTCGCTACGATTCTGGAGTGAATCCATATGCACCTCGGTAGAGCTTTCATTGTGAACCTATTCAATGCAAACTTTGTAAACATTTGACTAGAGCGGCCTGAAACAGTCGACTGAGTTGATGAAAAACAACAAACAATGAACTGTGGAATTCTCAAAACTGATCTAAACCGGCAGGAACTATTTTAAAAAGTTAGTTTCGTCCATAGTTTATATACCACAGATTGATTCAGGCCCGTAGCGTGCGGGTGGACTGGCGGCCGGGCCCCCATTGCGTTTTGTCTGGCCCCCTCTGCTTGTTTGCTCGACTTAGTAACATTTATTTCCTGCCCCCCCCTTGTTATTGGCCTGGCCCCCTTTTATATAGAATGTCTGGCCCCCTGCTGCGGAATTTTCAAGCTACGGGGCTGGATTGATTCATACTAAACCACAAAATAGGCGGGAAATGACTGTTATTAAAGGGAAATGACTGTTATTAAAGGGAAATGACTGTTATTAAATGGAAATGACTGTTATTAAAGGGAAATCAAAATAAATGTGATCAATTTTATTTTGCAGAAATACATTAGATATCACTTAATAGATTTCACAGTTTGTAAATATAAAAAAGATTAAATTAAAACAATAACATAAGAAACATTGTATTTCGATAATATTTGTATTGTACTTTGATTGTAATTTAATTGTATTTCTTAACTTATCCGCCGCGATCATTAAACATGTTCGCCGGATGTAAGCGGACGTAAATTTTACTAGTTTTTCTAACCATTTTCTCCACTTAAACTTGTTTGTTTTGTTTATCTGGAAACAACTTTTGTAATTGATTTTTAAGGCATTTTTTAGTGATAGATTTTCTTGAAATTCTGCATTTTTGTTCTTGCTGCATGACAATGAATAATTCAATAATTAATTTTTAAGTTATTAATTTTTATTTTTTTTATTTTATCAAATTAAAAGTTAAAAGAAAAATAATTCTCAATTTATTAATCAAGGGATATAGCTATGACGAACAAAACTAATACATGGGTTATTTCCCTTGCATCAATAAAGCTACATGTTTCAGATCGAGATCTATGTTAGCACGTGATTACCGCGTGCTGGTAGGCCAAAAGCAACGGTCCTCTTCAATCAGCAGCATCTTTCAAAATGAAAACAAAACTTCTTGTTTTAAGCTTTATAAGGGTTAAATGGGGGTTTGGTGCACACTTACTTAATTAAACGTGATAAGATAAACATTTATTTGCAAAAATTAAATATATATATATATTTACAATTTAGAAAACGGTTCATGCATTAAAGCTATTTGTCATATTCAGGGCACCATATGTTAATATTATGTAAATAAACTATTCATGTTTTCAATGAACGTGTTTATTCATTTACTTTACTTGTTGTGTGAGTCATATGGAAACACATATAAATAAATATATGTTCAACTCTCAGTATGTGATCATACTAACGAGAAACGACCATCTAATGTTGTTTTCGTTGACGAAAACTAAAACTAAAACCTTCGTTGACGAAAATGTTGACTTTTCGTCAACGAGAACTAAAACTAAAACTAAAATTAGCAGCAAGACTAAAACTAGACGAAAACTGAAATTATTACAGAAAAAAACGAAATAAAAACTGAGACTAAAATATAGTGTTGCTTTCGTTCACGAAAACTAAAACCTTCGTTAACGAAAATGTTGACTTTTCGTCAACGAGAACTAAAACTAAAACTAAAATTAGAAGCTAGACTAAAACTAGACGGAAACTAAAATTATTACAGAAAAAACGAAATAAAAACTGAAACTAAAATATGACCTGGGCCTAAAACAACATTACGACCATCACTGATCGGCGAAGATATTGACAAAGTGTTCTAGTAAGTGACGCGCAAAAGCGAACTATCAAACCAGATACAAGGGAAGTATTTAAAAATAGAGCTAAAGGCTGCAAAGCTTCGCGATTTCATATGATGTCTTTTCTACTTTGGATTTAAATTATGCTTCATGTCCCCAAATTGTTTCCTAGCAAAAACTGGTCTATGCGGAAGTTAATAATTTACTCGAGAAGTGCACACAAATTTCATATACAGTGGATTCCGCTTAATTGGGACACCTCTTAATTGGGACAGCCGCTTATTTGGGACAAATCTCATAGAAACCAAACCAAGAAGCCAATAGTAAATTTGTATGTTTAATTGGGACAGCCGCTTAATTGGGTCAAAAAGCCTCGGTCCCGATGTGTCCCAATTAAGCGAAATCGACTGTATTTTATATGTCAATCGATCGTTAGTCCCTTTCAATGTTGTATCCCTTTTAATATTTGAAATATTTATTTTATGGATGAATCGCAATGAAATATTCGCAATGGAAATAAATCTAACAAATTTACTAACAAGCTTAATGGCGTGTCACAAAATATTGTTTTCAATGTGTTCATGTTTATTTTTAAGCACCAGCATTGTTGGCGGCGATGATGCATGTCTGCCTCGCCTACAGTGCGGCGGGGTGAGTGTGCCCTTTATCATCTGCCGGAATGGCAGAAAAGTGGGTTTTAAGACTTGCCCAAAATGGCCAGACATGCAGGGTGTGTGTATGCTGATCGGCCAGAATTGCAAGGCAAGGGGTTTTTCCTGCCACTCGTACAGAGGTGGGGCGGGGGTGTAATGTGCCTGAACCCACAGCCCGAAATGGCAGGCTGCGTAGGTGTGCTTGAGTGGGACAGAGTGGAAGGGTGTTGTGTGCCTACCACATCCGTCACCAACGCCAGATTTTAGGGTTTTTAGATGTAGATGTTTTATGATATCATTCAACACCTACTAAAAGTGCAGTATGACACTACAAATATTGAACCTATGGTAGATGTTGACTTTTAGACCAGTGCCCGGGGCACAATACCTTTTTGATACATTTTTAGCGTCCTAACATTCGAAAATCATGTAAAATATACCATTTGGCACCCCATTGTGAGTAGCTGCCGGGGCATGAAGCTCCACCTTGCCCACCCCAGGCTACGCCTCTGTGTTAGATATATAGGACATACACATTCTGCTTGGGGAGGGGAGGGGGTTACTTTGATTGTGGTACGTTACGTATTATACCGTTTAGAAAGTATACAGCCACATAAAAACGAGCTTCATAAATATTGTTAGAGTTGATCGTATGCCACGCCTTACACAACAGAGTTAATTCTCGTCAAATATTTAAAGATCTTTTTACAAAGCTGGTGATCAGGTACCGAGAAGAGGAAGTTATTGCAGGAAAAAAAAACTTGTCCCATTTAAACGAAACATTCCCAGCTGTTACTGCAATGTACTAATGGACCAACGAGGACGTCCGGAGTCTCATGTGACAGGCACGGACGGCTTTTTGTTTATGTATAGTCCTTGACGGTGACACGTGGTGTCGTTGGACACCTTGGACACCATGGACATGCCAGTAATGGCCAGTGATGTTGAAATAGAAAATTTTGCGATTTAATCATATTTTTTTTTAATAAAGAAATCAAAGTTGTGATAAATGTGCATAATTTAAACATAATAATAATAAAGAAAAATAGACTTTGGAATATTCGGTTTATTACATAAATACAACATCGGATTAAGAGGGCATTGGTCCCGGATACCCACATCTAAATCCGCCTCTGCCGCAATGCCATCAACTTGAGATCGAAAGTTCATCACACAAACACACACACTCCTTACAAGCAGTTCAAATGTATTGTATGTATTTTATTTCTACTATTTTTTTTTACCTAATTTAAGATTACTAATTAGTAGAAGTAAATGAGTAATAAATAGTTCAAGTGGTATTTTTTTTTAGATTAATTATTATTTTTAACAGCTGATTGAAATTAATTTTAAATTCTTTACTTTTTCTTTTTTTTTTTTTATTAATACAGATGCAAATTTAGACTGGTAACATCATTAAACCATGTATCGGTACCATAAAATCATACATTGATCTACAAAAATATCACCCTGGCGATACCATAAAATGATATATCGATCTACCAAAATACACTTTGTCATTTGTCTCCGTTCGATATTTAGACTTCCCTCGATAACTTTCTGGCATTTTTTAAAAATATATTGTTAAATTTAATTAAGCCTAAGATGGAAAGATGTCGGATTTTTCGAAATATGTGTCCCGGCATTCCTTGAAATGTCCTGATAGTTTCGACCTGTGATATTTAGTCGCAGTCACAGAAATTATTATTAAATACCCCCCCCCCCCGTACAGTTCTAATTTCCCCCGGCGATTCCTGATTAAAAAGCCTTCGTCGGGGAGAGAGTGGGAAGTACCATGTTATTTCCCTCCCCGCTTCAAACTTCCTTCCTTCTGCCAAAGTTTTTTACTAAAAAAATTCATTAAGGTCACCGTACTTTTTAGGAATAAAAATTAGGCAATAAAAACAGGGAAGGAAAATTAATGTAGTCGTTATCGATTTAGAAATTAGAATGTATTACATTTCTTTCATAAAAAAAGGTTAAATTATCCCACGGGTCCAACTCTTATGAAAGTTAGGAGTATCACACGGACTGAGTATGCTAATACTAATACCATAACATCTAGCTAAATACCATAACATCTAGCTAAATACCATAACATCTAGCTAAATACCATAACATCTAGCTAAATACCGTAACATCTAGCTAAATACCGCTGCATACGTAGCTCTAAATGTCATGGGTTTAACCAACTCCGAACAATGTGAAATAAGCATTACAGATATATGAACATTTTAAAGTAGAAATAAATAGATTGAGAAAGATTCATTTTAAACACATTTTTATTTATAGATATTTACAGGGTACATAAAATAAACTCGAGCAGCAGTAAATTATCTCTCAGATCTTTTACTATCTGATAAGGAAACGTTCGATATGTCCTAAATATATATCCGTAATCAATGGTATCATTACATACTAGTATGTACTACTCTTATAATAAAGTTTCCTCTAAATCTTATCTATCATATAAGCAGTGGCGCAAATCATCATACGTATTTTACTATATAAACTGTCTTTTTCTATATGTGAGCACCCCCCCCCCCCCAGCATTTTTTGCTGGTTGCGCCACTTCATATAAGAGCTAAAATTAAACTTTAAGCATGGAATATAGGCACTAAATATAATCTGCTGCAGTGTGTATTAAACTAGTTTGTGTTGCATGTAAGGATGAGGTGAAACAGCCCCGTAACGTGAAAATTCTACAGCAAGGGCCAGGCATTCTACAGCAAGGGCCATGTCATAGGAGGGGGGGGCAGGAAATAAATGTTACTAAGTAGAGCAAAGAAGCCAGACAAAACGCAGGGGGGGGGGGCGGCCACCCTGCACCCCCCTACACACACGCTACGAGCCTGAGGTGAAATTTCTTAGATCCTAAAAAGCCACAACTGGGACGTTTATTTCATCCCCACTATAGCCGATGGCCATGGAAGGACCACGGGAGTTCTAGAAGAATCTTCAACCATGACCTGAAAATCCATTGGTCCTCAACGGACATCGAACCAGGGACCCTCAGGTTGACAGTCGAGCACGTTACCACACGACATTCCGTCCCCGGTATTAAACTAGTGCCTCAGTCCTTTTTATTATAAAAAAAAAGTGAAGTTCCCTTAGTCCAAACGGGCCATCGGGACAGATGAAGTGTATATTTCATGTTTCTATAACCTCGGCATATGAAGGGATTGTGTGGTTAGCGGGATTGTGTGGTTAGCACAACGCCCAGCCGCATTTACTTCCCCAACTTAAGCTGGGGTGGACTTGTTGGAGGACTTTGCACCTAATAACATCTGGAAAAATGTCTCACCGAGGATCGAAGCCAGAACTCTCAGGTCGACAGTCGAGTATATACACCACTCGACCATCCGTACCACGTAGTATAGTATTAAAGGTAATACAATAAATTGATGTGTAGAAAGAGGGGACTATATCATAAGGGCGTGTCCATTCAAATCTGAAACAAATGTTAGCACTTTTTGGACCCAACCCTCCTCTCCCCCCAACTTGTTAACAAGAGTCAAACTTCCGGTTACCTCCATTAGTAAAATACTTCATTTTTTAACAACCCCCCCCCCCACCCCTTAAAATACAAACTTATAAAAACGAACCAAAAAAAAAAAAAGGAAAAAAAAACATAAAATCTCACCCCCCCCCCTCCCAAATATAACGTCAAAAACGAACTTCAAACTCCGCCCACTAATTATAATAATTAAAATCTAATTTGACTAATCGAAAAAAAAATCAACTGGTCTACTTACGAGCTTTAACAATAACGGTAACCCCTTCCCCCAGACCTCAAATATGTATTTTATTCATCGGAGAATAAAATATGCCACAAGATCATTTTGATCTATGCGTCAAACTTACATGTTATAGTCTAAAATAAATCATTTCATTATCTAAAAGAGTGAATTTGTTGACATCGGATACTTTTCACGCTCCTTTATTAAACAATGGCACAACTTTTTCAGAACCCCCCCCCCTACCCCACCTCCGCCCTTTAGTTGTTCATGTAATTATAAGACAATCCCTAACAATTCCAATCGTATTATTTAGTCAATAAAGAATATGTTAATATAAACAAAAGTGATACGACACAGAAAACAAGTAGTTTGGCTTGTTTTTATTTAACAGTGCTCTGTAGCGGGTTTTACGAAATGTATTCGAATATAGAGTATAATTTTGTAACAAAAGACAAAGAAAATAAATCGAATACAAAAATCTTCAACAACTTCAATCATAATATAAGAAGACGATTTTCAGGCATGCGCTTTTCGAATGGTTTATTCTGACTTCCTGTATCAAAGTCAATGGCGTCTTGAATGGACTCTGGGAGTGTCCTGTGGAGTGTCTCCGGCAAGAACAGGGAGAGTAAACCAGCCAGTATGCTGATAGTTCCATAGATCATCATGGGTAAACCTTGTGAGAATGTACCGCCCAATACTAGACCCTGGGGGGAGGCAAAAGAGATCCAATAGCTGGTCAAGACTTAGTTAAAAAAGTTAATGAACGAAAAGCACAATATGTTCACCCCCTGAATCAGGGCCGTACGGTAGGTGGTGTGCAGAACTTACTCAACTACAGGAGCTTATAAATTCCAAACTGTAAATTGAGCTCTAATATGACAAAACATACATGATTGAGATTAAAAAAAATTTCTATTAGCTTTAGGATACATGATAAAAACTGAATGTTTACCCTATAAAATTATGTATCAATATAAATATATGAATATCATGTAGCAGTGGCCCAGCGAGCTTAACTCGCGCCCGGGGCACAATACCTTTTTAAGCGCGCCCCCCATTAGAAAACCAAATAATATTATATGCAAAATATACCATTTGGCGCCCCTTTGCGAGTAGCGCCCGGGGCAAACTTGAGTCTCCATAATCTCTTTCTACAATTTACCCCTTTATCGAAAAAAAATTAGCTTCCTTGTCATTTAGTGTTTGATTAATTGACTAGAACGTTTTAGAATTATGTATTTCCTAGAGAGTACACATATGTTTGAAATTTCAAATCAACTGGGTGATTATTTATGTAAAATTTTCCCCGTAAAAATTATATCAAACTTAACGCCATTAATGGGAAATAATGAGCTATAAATATCTTTTTGTAATCAAGGAAATTTCCAAACCCATTTTTAGATAATTTTTTTTTCTCAACTATACTATTTAGTGGAGAGGAAACGTATTGGTAATACTGCGAGTGTGACTACTAGGTTGTCTTGTCTGTACGGTAAGATACTAATGCTTTTTACTTTTTCTCCTTATTGAACCAGAAGATCTCAAAATATTTACGCTTGCCAGCACACCAGTATGAAAGAAAAAAGATTACGCATAGGCAATAAGAATAAATTTGAAATTAGTGTTATATGTACATTTTCCACTTTTATTTTGCACATTAACAAATATTTAGGTTTTTAAATGTACAGAAATAGAGGTGTATCTATCTGCATTTATATTTTCGATCCATTCACTTTAAAGAAAACAGAGCTCTCTACACACCTTTTGAAAACCACTGTTAATGAACTAAAGTCACAATACTTAAAAAAAAATTAAATTGAACGTAGTATTTACGTATCAAAGAAATAAAAACGAAAATTAGTGTAAGGTTACTGAATAGTCTGATTACGTGATGCGTGTAAAACTGCCATATTTCTTAAATGACATTCGGCCCAACCGTGTGACGTCGGTTATATTTATGAAACTGTCCTAATCATGATTATAGGTTTATAACAAGAACACATGATAAAATACCGATGTAAACCTTACATAGCCACGTAACATTGGTGTCTTCTGACCAGGAAATAATTTGAAAAAAAATGTAATACTGGCTTTACCATTTTTAATGAGGTGCAATCGAGACCCTGATACTAGCAGAATGTGGCGTTCTCGAATGTGGTTGGCACACAACGCCGTTCAGATGAGTCAAACAAGCGATCTGAGACAGCCTGTCATCTCTACATACTCCACCACTATCCGTGGCCAGTCTGAGCAAGTGCTTAAACCTTTCCCCTTTTTTTGTCTGCCATCTGCCAGATGTAGCAAATACAACCAACCTGCTGACACGCATCATGCGCCGCCAATAACGCTGGTGTGGCAGGCACACACCATCCTGTCATGGTAACAGTGGGGCTGCTAATATATCTATACATATATAGTTATATATATATATATATATAGTTATATAAACATATATAGCTATATATATATATATATAGTTATATAAATATATATATATATATAGTTATATAAACATATATAGCTATATATATATATATATATATATATATATATATATATATATATAGTTATAGCTATAGTTATAATTATAATAGATTATATTAATCATATATACTAAAGACGTAGGCTTCTCAATAAGTCTTTGATTTAAAAAAAAAAGTAATTTGTGAGAATAAATATCATCATTATAATCATGAAAATATTTCTTATTTTATTTGTTGTTTTATTTCGCATTTCTTTAAGCTGATTATGTACGGTTGTATGTTTGCGTAAACTAATGTACAGCTAAATGTTTCGTGGTGAACATCAAATAATTTAGATTAGAATTTCAATAATTTATAGAAACTATTTGATGTAGGATAACATCTTACAGTTGTTGTTTTTTTTTTACATTAGTAAAGGGATAAAGGGCTCTTAGCATATTTGTGTGTCATATGCTCCTATCCGCCATTTTAGTTCAACTTAGGAAGGGGAGATATTTATAGAAACACGTAATGAAAATTCTGTGAATTCTTTAGTTCTTTGTCAGTTTAGGTGTGTGGAAGAGAAACAGAAAGTTAATAAGCGAGAGAGAGGGAGAGATAAATAGAAGAAAACTATATATTATAGTTCTAGTCCGCAGTATTGAACACCTTATCTATTTATATAAGAAATACATCTGTTAAAATGTTCATGTAACAGAGTGTAACACATTAAAAAACAGTTCATTATCTGTACGATATTTATAGTGTTACTGCATCGATAAAGGGTTAGATACTTCAAAGTTTGATTTATAGTTTGTAACAATTTTAACCATCCATATCAGCGGTTCCCAAACATGCGGGACGCGCTCGAATTTTTAGATGGGCCGCAATAAAATTAAAACTAATTATTTAGTGGGACAATGTTCAATATTTTCAGACTTACAAATCAATCTCTCTATATTTTACAAATATTAAGGTTTGTTCATCTGTGAAGTATTATGTACAAAAAAAATACAACTCTATTTGGAGTTCAAAAAGCTTTCATTCTCTTTTTTTTTTACTTCGCAGTTTTTTTACTTTTCAGGTAGGTCGCGAAAACAAAATAGCATTCATAGTTGTCCTCAAAGCGTAAAAGTGTGAGAACCACTGGTCTAAATCGACGGTTCCCAAAACTTTAAATTTCCATTTTTCCACCAAAGCCTTCCTATAATAACTATCCTTCCTATGTAACGTAAGCATAATTTTTTTTTTAAATATTACAAAAAAAAATTGACAGTTTTCACAGATGGTAGGTTTTAAAATTGCCCTATTTCTCTAAAAATCTAATTAAACCATCTTCTCCCCCCCCCCTCCAAATGAGGATTGTGCCGCATTAAGAAACAATGGTTTAAATATGTGGTGCTTAACGACTGTACGGGCAGTACGGTCAGTTCAACTACAAACTGTCTACGGATCGAAGATCTCGTTTTTTTTTGGACAGTTAAAGTAAAATTGATATTTGATTTCTTTTCTTTACAGAGATAAATGAAGAAAACCTCAAGATGAATAGTTTAATACGCTCTCTATTAAGCTTTACATTACTGTTGACACTAATAGAGAACAATAATGTGAATCATCACAAAACATTAAAACAAAGAGATCTATTTACAATCGTCCAGCTCAGTCCAAAGATGTTGAATCAAAAGTTAATGTGCAGTGTTTAAGGAGAATTCAAGAAATAAGAAATCACCAAGATAAGATACTCGACACTTGTAAAAATTATGAGAGACAATTCTTTAGTAAGTTAAAAAGGCTAAGAGCTTTTGATCTGTTATTTAACAAAGTAGCTGATTGTACTTTGAAAGTTACATTAATAGAAACAAAAAGTCCAAGTTTTCATGTATTTAGGGAGCAATGTAATGACCTGTTATTTCTTTTAGTTATAAAACTTTTGCTCGATTGGGTTTCGTCCGTTTTTCTAAGATGTTCTTTCTACACGTATTTCGATAATGAAATCAACTTTGAGATGGTCATAATGATTGGTATCAAACCATCCATTACTCTATAAGTGAATTCTTCTACTTACTCGATAATTGAGGTTAACATTAAAAGTGGTATATATGAAATGGAGATATTTAGGAAAGGAATGTCCAGAAATTTACATCTGTCTGCTTGTGATGACGTTATTAAATACACGAACTACACAGTATGTCCGGTCACTACTTTAAATCTTCTGGCATCTTACCGGCCGTTAGTGCACATAGAGAGACCAGGATCTGTATTCTTCATACAACTTTCATCCAACGGTTTCTTCTACCCTGGACGAGGTGTATCTGTCACATGTATCAGCTGTGACAACACCGTTGAGTTGATCCGTTTTGTATCTGAACTTTCAAGCGCAATATATCATAAACCTGGATGCGAGTTTATAAAAGTTGGCAACAGCGATGTTTCTTCAAACGTTGATATGTTACCTAGCAACCCGTCTGACCAATCAAATGAAACAGCTAGTAGGACCACTCTAGTCACCAACAATAATGTCTTAAGTAATTCAGAAAGTAAGTTGTCAATATTTTAAGACTGGCTAACGAGACAGTTTGGGGACGGGTGGTCGTGCGGTAAAGCACTCGACTGTCGACCTGGTTCGATTTCTGGTTCGGACCTAGGAAAATTTTCAGGTCAAGGCTTATGTCCTCCGCCTCGTGGTGCCTCCATGACCATTGCACTATCGTCCCATAAGTGGTATAGGATCTAAGAGATTTCACCTCATCCTTACAGGGACTTCACACACACAGTCTAGACTCTAGAGTAAAAAAAAATTGTCATAAAATATTATTAAAAAAACATTTTCACAAATTCTTTAAATATGAGCCTTAAATTGTTCTTAGCATTACAATTATTGATAAAAAAATATGACATTTATTAATGACAAACTAAAATACTGAAGCACTAAAAGGTAAATACATTTAACGTGGGAAAAGTACATCCCTTGCCCACAAGGTGGTCTAATTGGGCCCAAGCTATGTTCTTTTATGTTTGTTTCCATCAGTGGCAGTGGTATATATTTGATATTATTTCATATCAACAATCCATCCATCTGATCTTTATCCGGCCCTTCTGGTCAAATGTAAGAGCCCTATGTGGTCCGCAGATCAAAACTTTTCCCCCCACCTCTGGTCTAAATCATTGATATTTCTTAAAAAAAATAAAATAATTAAATTGTGGATTGTTGTTTTGTTTCTCAATCACGTTAATCGCCCATTATATATATACTGGCTGTACCCTGCAAAACCTTTGCATAGAGTTATATCCCCTTAGGCTTGATCGGTAGGCTAGGTTATTTTTTGGTTTCGGGCAGATCCGATTTTTTTCATGGTTGTATTTTAAACTGGAATACTGTTGTATTAATTCTTTACTTTCGATTTAACGCACACTGGAAATGAGTATTATTATTATATATGATTTTTAGAAATCATAAATAAACATTAATTTATTTTTTTTATACTGAACTAAAAGTTACAGTAATCGATCCTAAACTAACTTGTTTTTACTTGTACATAAAGATGCAATAACTCAATCTGGTCAAACTAACTACCAGGAGATAATAGAGTCTAGTGTGACATCACTACAATCCTCTGGTCAATCAAACTTAAGTCATCAAACCTCTAGTCAAACTCCGCAATATTTACTGCCCATTCCAAGTAATCTGACCCTGGGACATGCAGCGAATCCTGTTTACAGCACCTGGAACAAGCGAATGGAATCCCTTGTTAACTGGCCTAAAGACCATATACACTCACCAACTGCTCTCGCTGATGCTGGATTTTTTTATGCAGGTAAGTGATACAATTATAAATCACAACATTCGTTCATTCCCTTTACATTTTCGGAGGATTTTTAATTACTTCAACAACGTCCTATATGTTGCCAATGACTCAGTGTCGTAGCGAGCTTAACTCGCGCCCGGGGCACAATACCTTTTTGACGCCCCCCCACCCCTCCATTCGAAAACCATATAATATTATATGTAAAATATACCATTTGGTGCCCATTTGTGAGTAGAGCCGGGGGCATGATACTACCCATTGCTCACCCCTCACTACGCCTCTGCAATTAGTCCAGCAAGGCCAGGCGAAGATTTATCCGTAATATTTTTTTTATTGATTTCCATGTGACAGTAGCCAACAAACGCTTCTTAAACTAATCCCCCCCCCCTTCCCAGTCACACAGACACACATATCGTTGAAATTATTTGACGGCAGCAGGCAGCGTCGTCATTTGCGAGGGAGGGGGTGGGGGGAGGGAGGAGGCAATGCTCCCATTCCCAAGGATCCTCTACTTTAAGAAAGGGAACTACAGACTGACAAAAAGTTATTGTTTTTTTTTTCAATAGCAGCTAATTGGGTGAATGTATTTGATCAGAAAAAAGACAGTTAATTGGTGGAGATTGTCTCCGTCCCAAGTTCTACTTGAATCCGCTCAATTTTCTTTTGTTTTGTTCCTCGTAAACCTCAACAGTTATTGATTGTGTGGACAAATCCAAAATTTATCGATTACGTCTGCACCAACAGGCTACTCGGACTGTGTCCGCTGTTTTCATTGTGGCCTTGGTCTGAGGTCATGGAAACCTGGGGATGACATTTATGTGGAGCACGAGAGATACAGACCAACATGTTCTTACCTGCAGGCTCTACAAAGAAATAAGCAGCAAACCTGTATACAAAATGAGTCTAGAGAACCAATGACTGGTAACTATGATGTATTTTGTCTTAAACTCTTTTTTTTTTTGCTCATAACTTTTGTGATTCAATGGAACATGAAAACAAAATATACATTAATTTTTAATAAATATTTTCTTTTTTAATCATAGTAATGTTACCTTTTGCTGCAGTGAGTTTTGTGCATTAAGATGTAACAGCGAAATAAACTTATTAAAGATGAATAAATGAAGAAATAAAAAAACCTAAACATACAAAAATGATTTGCTACAATTTTAAGAGGTGCCATCTGCTCCACATTTGATCAGTTAAGATCATTGATAAAATAGATTTACTTTAGTCAACATTTGTAAATATTTAGAAAAGTTAGGTTATATGTTTATAGTGTTAAGCGAAGCTGTTCTCATGTTATGGGGAAGGGGGGCGGGCATTAGGGAAAGGGGTTTTGTGGTGGCCCTAAGCAAATGAATACTATGAGGCCCTTGGAAAATATACTTTTAAGGGGCCTGGTCAAAGGTATATTCTATAAACGACTGTATTCGGTATATATAAATATAAAATATATGTATAAAATGTAAGAGCGAGAATTGCATTGAAATTCATTGGATCGTTGTGTATTCAAACGACACAGATAGAATAAATCATTCAGTTTTGTATTCAAATGACACAGATACAATAATTCATTCAGTTTTGTATTCAAATGACACAGATACAATAATTCATTCAGTTTTGTATTCAAATGACACAGATAGAATAAATCATTCAGTTTTGTATTCAAATGACACATAAAATAAATTATTCAGTTTTGTAATCAAATGGCACAAATAGAATAAATCATTCAGATGTGGCTGCACAAAGTGAGCAACCACATGTACTCCTAGGCAGCAGCTCAGACTTCAGACCACCAAGAATGCATGAAGAGCCATCAGAAAGAGTTGCACAAGGGTCTGTAACACCGACAATAGTAACAGTACCCAGTACAGCAGTAGATATACAGAACAATCAATCGCCATCTTCCGCAGGTTTATATGTTTTGTTTTTATAGGTTGTTATTATAATAGGTTATTGTTTTTATAGGTTGTTTTTTCATAGATTATTGTGTTATATGTTTTTATAATTATAGGTTACTAGTACTGTACCCGGCGTTGCTCGAGAAGTCAGACATTTCTATTGCTTATAACCGACACAGCTGTAGTGGTGTTTGGGCTACATAGGGTAAATAAACTGGTGTAAATCACGTCAAATAATGTGTAAAGACAATCTGCATTTCATGCGTCACTTATCGCAGTTAACTTTATTCATGATACATTGTTATAACTGTAATTGTTTATCTCTCACTGTTTAAAAATAAAAAAGAATTAGAAGAAAACTTAAAGAAAAAACAACAACGCTTATACCACTGCACTAAAAAGTAAAAAAAAAAATTACCGCTGTTAATCCTATATACCATGACAGTGAAGGGGCTGCCAGGCGTGACCTGTAGTAAACTTGAAAACTGTTTCCAGCCTCTTGAAAAGATCTGGGCACTCTACCACCTTCGAGTCAAGCACGGCCCGTAAAGCGGTTTGATCTGACCCGCAGTACACTCCCCCTTCGTTTAATTACATCAATTACGTTTATATTTATGTTTATATATATATATATATATATATATATATATATATATATATAAAGTATAATACACACTCCATTGATCTGCTTTTGCTCCGCCCATTCAATTAAATTAAGAAAATGCATTGTGTTCTTCAGTGGTTATAAATCTACATTCTGTTATCTTTCGTCATATATCTCACACTGTTTTATACACAATCAAAATCGAACTTTGCCTTAATCTCATTTCTACATAGAAAGATCGTGTTGATTAAAAAAAATGAAATTGAATTGTTAAGTGATGATCTGTAGGTGTCAAACTGCAGGGAAGGTGGGGACAATGACTGGCCTATATATTGTGTACAGACCAGGCCCGTAGCGTGCGGGGGGGGCTAGAGGGCCGGGTCCCCCCTGCGTTTTGTTTGGCCCCCTCTGCTTATTTGCTCTACTTAGTAAAATGTATTACCTGCTTCCCCCCTGCTATTGCCTGGCCCCTGCTGTAGTATTGACACGCTACGGGGCTGGTAGAGACACATCCTCAGCTGCAATTCATAATGTAATATATATATATATATTTATTTATATAGATATCCAACACTATAAATTGGTTGATAGACGAGGGGACACTGGAATAAAACAATACCCCAATTACCACAAAACACGATCCCTGATTCACAATTAAAATAAAAGAAACAAATGTTTCCAACAAAAGCAGTTTCCAAAAAAACCTGTTGGTCCAAAATGTACAAATCTTTCAAACAGTTTACTGAATAATACAGAAAAGAATAACCGTACAAATTAAATACACCTTTGCACGCTTTACTTGAATGTACTGTTGTTTAGGTACTACTACAATGCTCAGTCTTCGCGGGTGCTCCAAGTCAATTCGGCTTCTTTATGACCTTTAGCCGTGACCTTTGACCTCGATTCAAATCGGCTTCTTACACGCTGGCCGAGTGGTGTATATACTCGACTGTCGACCTGAGAGTCATGGGTTCGATCCTCGGTGAGAACCATGGAATTTTTCCAGGTGAAAATTCCACCCCAGCTTTAAATGGGTACCTGACTTTAAGTTGGGGAAGTAAAGGCGGCTGGGCGCTGTGCTAACCACAATCTCTTCATATGCCGAGGTTACAGAAACAGATGAATTCTACACTTCAACTGACCCGATGGCCCAGTAGGGCTAAGGGAACTTTACTTTTTTTATATATAGTTATTGTTTATATAGGTTGCTATTTATTTTTCATACTTTATAGTAATCGTATTTTATTTTTTTCCTATTTACTACTACTCTGTTATCAATCTATCTGTCTCAATATCTATTTATCTAGCTCTCAACTATCTATATATTTTTATCCCCCTCTTTATCTTTGTATAATACATATTTTTCTATAAATACACCTATACATTTTGCACTTTCCCCAGAAAGCGACTCACTAAGACATATATCAAAAAGTTTACTTCAACGTGAGAACCAAGCCCTGAAACAATTAATGAAATGTAAAGTTTGTAACGTGGCTCCAATTCAAGATTTATTTCTACCATGTGGAGAGATGTACACATGTAAAGATTGTTCCAGTAAATTCATACATTGTCCGTCTTGTGGGAAAAGAATTCTGGGAACTGTCACAGTTTATTTCACGTGATTTTTTTTAGGTTTGAGTGATATAATTATTCCATTATACCAATACCATTTTCCGTTTGTGTTTACATTTGACAGTGTAATTTAGATTTAAATACCTGTAGGTATCAATGCACGAGAGTAAATGTATGAGTAAGTGTGAAGGTAATTGAGTAATACGTAGATCAGTGTAACCGCTAGTTATACCCCCTGGTGAATTATTTACCTCTTATACATGTTAGGGATTATAATAGGACTGAGGATGAACAAGTATAATGATTAATTACCATACAGTCAATACAGTTGTTTCTAGACTACTTAGGATTTAAGATATTTACGAACATTATTGTAGCATTATTAGTTTGATCACATATTTTTGGCTGTTCCTCAGACACACCACTCATTTTTTGACTCAAATGAACAAGTAAAAAATAAACTACAGACTAACTTCTTTAGGGAGGATCGGTGGTCGTGCGGTGTAGAGCGCTCTACTGTCACTGGTGAAAGTCAAGTCCACCCAGCTTTAAATGGTTAGCTGACTTAAGTTGGGGAGTAAAGGCCGCTGGGCGTTGTGATAACCACACAATCTCTCTATATGCCGAGGTTTCTAAAACAGATGCATTCTATACTTCATCTGCCCCGAAGAGCCCTATAGGGCTTAAGGGAACTTTTAACTTCTTTTTTTTTATTTAAAAATATCAAATGTAACAAATCCATTCTTGGTTAACTCTTGACTGGCAAAATATCACTTTCGTTATAAACACCGTCTTTCTAACATTGTTGAACATTGAAAACTCTGATGTTTAAAATAATCAAAAGATATCAGCATTATTGATTTACATATATTAAAATACTTATTTATCAATAAAAATCATTGAAGAAGTCATTCATTCTTGAGTTTATTTCTCGCTGATGACAGCAAGTAACATCACTAGGCAAGCATTGAGATGGAATCCTCAAGGAAAAAGAAAGAGAGGCCGGCCAAGAAACACCTGGAGGCGAGAATTTGAAGTGGACATCACCAGGATGGGGTTCAGCTGGAAGCAGCTGGAGAGAATGGCTCAGGACAGAAGTCGCTGGAGATCTTTAGTTGGTGGCCCACATACCCCGATAGGAGTGACGGGCAATGATGATGATGATGATGATGACACACTCTATATTTAAAAAAAATGTGCAACTCTAAACAAAGAATCAACCACACAGCAACTATCTCAGTGACGTCACTAGCGTTAATAGCGCCCCTGTGAGGAAATTTTTTTTTTTAAAATGTTACTGTTGAGCATCAAGAAATAGTGTTATGCGGCTCTATAAACCACATTTCGTTTAAATAAATGCACCAAGAATAACACAAAGTGACACTTATTTTTTTAAAAAAGGCGTCTTGCGGCCTTTAGACCAAGGCTGCCCACTCTTATAATATACAACATTTAGAGTTCTGGTCATTGTACACAATCTGTAATTAGGTGAGAAATAGCTCAAAAATATCAATAACAATGTATTTGGCTTGTTATCTGTAAAGATTACCTAACCATTAAGATCTTAACAGAACTGACGTGTTTCCTTTTTTTTATTTTTTTTCATTTTCAAAATCGTTGTAGTCAAATGGGTGTTAGATGAATACTGCTATAACTCACTCCCTGGCCTCGTTAGTGCGCTATAAATAGGGAATTCCCTTTACCAGCGCACCGTATAGTTTTACTATTGAAAGTGACTGTATGACGTGGAAGCCGTCAGAGAGTAGTGATAAAGAAATATGGAGTCATGGCCATTGTAAGTGTTGATTGTTTATGAAATTATCAAATGCTCTGTTTTATTGAACCTACGCATACGCTATTGTGATTATTACCTGTAGAGGAGCATTTAACAATACATTGAAACACTTTAAATAAAAAAAATACAGTTGTTTCCCCTTATAGAGAATCGTATCTCTGTAAACTGCCCGACCTTAATTAGTATCAATCTCACTTCAATATTGACTAAAGTACTGTAAGTGAAAATATGTTGGCCTATTTTGCTAAAGTTTACAATACGGGTACCACATGGTATGCAAATGATGTCACCAGACGAAATAACTCATACGAATTGAAATAATCATTAAACATCTGTCTGGACGTCAGTGAGCTAAATGCCAGAGAGACATCTCTGAGGTATCAATGCAAGGTTGGAGAACCCCCTGGTCTACATTTAAGGTCAAGAAGGTCAACTTCACGCATCAAAAGTACATGACATCAGGAATTCTTACACAACACACGTATCATCACATGACAGGATAAAAATAAACATAGATTATGAAATTTAAGGGAAAAAAACATGCTGGTTGTGTATGTCCTCAAAATGTATATTTTTAAACAAATGTCGAAAAAAAAACAACAACAAGTCAAACATGTGTTAGACACGTGACTTAGAAAGTGTGAAAAATTAGTCACTATCTGTTTCTCTGACACACATCCTCTCTCACACACAGTCTCACTAACACACTGCCCGTCTCATACACAGACTCACTCACACACAGCATCACTCGCACACAGCCTCTCTCACACAATGCCTCACTCACACACAGCCTCACTCACACACAGCCTCACTCACATACTGCCTCACTCGCACACAGCCTCACTCACACACTGCCTCTATCACACAATGTCTCACTCACACACTGCCCGTCTCACACACAGCATCACCCACACACTGCCTCTCTCATACACTGCCTCACTCACACACTGCCCGTCTCACACACAACCTCACTCACACACAGCCTCACTCACACACAGCCTCACTCACACACAGCCTCACTCACACACAGCCTCACTTACACACAGCCTCACTCACACTCTGCCTCTTTCACACACAGCTTCAATCATACACTGCCTCGCTCACACTCAGCCGATACAACAGAAGAGACACATCATTTCTTTAAAAAAAAAGGCCTGGTGAAGAAATACAGACGAAGACTATTAAACATGTTGTGAAAAATTAACTTGGATCATATAAATTGTTTTAACGACAAAGACAAAACAAAGGAAAGTTCAAGCCCTTAGAACATGCGGTATTTCTTTCGTATGTCACGAATGAGAGGAAATCCCTTCATCCTACAAATCACTAATGGGACTATTTTAACGGTGCCCGTCTTTCATTCCCACCAAAGCTGATCGTGCAGTGTCCATCCAGGCACTACGGGAGAAATGGCGGGGACTTATCAATTGGTCCCAATCAAGGACATTCAGGTTGACAGTCTATCGCGTTACCGCACGACCACCCATTCTTGTTTAACAGTATTCATTTACTTCACATTAAACCACAAAACAAAAGCACACTCATTTAAATTATTATATATGCTGAATGTATTTATTGATTGAAAACAACAAGTAAATGTAACCTCACAGCTAAACTCAACATCTGAGATCTAGTTCAAATTAAGGAAATCAAATGGCATCCAGGCAATCGAAACCAGGTCAAACTTCTTCATTACCGTTAACTTTTCGAATAAACTTCCCCAATATTTCACTATTACTCATGTAATTACTCATTATTTTAGTCAACCCTAAATTGTGTCTAAACTTAAATCGTGGACGGATATTCTGGCGGTTTAGAGCTCTCTAGAATGTCAACCTGAGAGTACCGGTTTTGAATGTTTCTTGGTGGAATTTCGTGTTAAGTCCCACAAGTCCACCCAGCTTTAAATGGGTACCTGACTTAAGTTGGGGAAGTAAAGACGGCCGGGCGTTGTGCTATAACCACACAATTCCTTCATATGCCGAAGTTATAGAATCAGATGAATTCTACATCTCATCTGCCCCGATGGCCCGTTAGGGGGGTAAGGGAACTTTATTTAAGTACCGTAAATTGTGTCTATCCTAACCTTCATTTGAATAAGATATGAAACTAAACCAACAAAATTCTAAACATTATTATGAGAAACGAAATTAAAGAAATGTAAACAATACTTTGAAGGACAAGCAAGAGAAATTTGAAGCTTTAAAAAAAAAGTATTATGAAATATGTTTTTATTTTAGAAAAACGCAAAAAAAAACGTTTTATAACTTCGATAAAAAAAATTGAAGCTCTTTGAAAGGTATTTTAAGAAGTAAATCATGTTCATTAACATCATAGGTATGAAGGTGAATCATTTTTTTTCAACGCAAATTTCAAAAGTTATGTATTCCCCCCCCCCCCCCCGAATATTCGGGGCTTCTCATCTCGGCCCTGAAGTAACAGGTTAGAAAGGGTACGAAATTTCAAATATTAGAAGAATTATTTTTTAAAGGGCGGCTTGATTACAGTTTTTAAACAGGCCTTTAAAATATACTTTTTATTGCCCCCCCCCCCCAAATGTACCCGCCCCCTCCCCCCCACCTCTAATAAAGTCTACTTAGTCTTAAACCTTTAATACGTAATACCTACTCTGTGAGCTAACAAAATTTTCCCCACCCCCATGATTATCTAGGTCAGTTGGCTGCTTTGGGAATCACAGTGCGACCACTGAGGTCGTCAAACTGTAACTATAGACTTGAGCTTTGACCTCCTATTTCTATTTTTAGAGGATCGCTTACAATCACATGGCTCAATGAATGAATGAATGAAAACACACACACACACTAAACATACACTGCCCTGAATCATGGTCTATTATTAGACCAGTGTTTGTAGATTCCCACGGCTGGATGAATGTAAACAAACACACACTGATATCAGCGTGTTATGATCATTGTATAGCAGTATAGATGACCTATCTATACATTGACACTCCTTATACCGAGTATTTCTTTTTTTTTTTTTCAGATGTATAAAATGAAATCAGTTCATTTGTTGATGTAGCGTGTTTTCATGCCTTGCTCTTAATCTTATTAAATACTTCAACTTTCAAAGATGTCACATTTCGAAGAGGACATTCCTTTAATTTCAATAGTTATTTGCTTTTTATTTTCAATCACTATTTATTAGAATGAAGCAATTGAATTACTTTTCTAAATTGAACATCTAAGCTACTTATTTAAATTGTTAAAAATAGTAAAAAAATTTCTTAATTTTTTTTTCATGTGTGTAACTGTGAAATGTTTTGAAAAAGTGTGTGATCATAATAGTGGAGTGCAGGGTCACATTCAGCCACGTAGCGTGAACATTCTACAGCAGAGGGGCAGGTAGGAAATAAATGTTACTAAGTAGAGCAAACAAGCAGGGGGGGGCAGACAAAACGCAGGGGGCCCGGCCCCCCGCCGCACGGTAAGGGCCTGGTCACATTGGGTTCTTTCATTGGACCAAGTATCCAAAGAAACTAAAAACCAATGACATGTAAACGTCACGGGGTGTGAGCGAACCGGGACGAGCTGTGCGTGAGTCGGATCTAACAGTCGGACGTGGGCGTTTTTGCTCCAAATGAAGTAGGTCGCCAGTTTGTGTACTTGTATGTTATGACGCATACATTAGAGACAGAGAGAGAGAGAGAGAGAGAATGACATACATAAAGTTATAAGTTATACTTCGTTTTAATATACTTTTCAACACTAAATACCAGTAAACCTTTATTACTAAACTTTTATTGTCATAAAATGTCAATGATACATTTTGGTATCCAATATGAATTCTAGACATAATTAATTCCTTCTCATTTGGTAACATAAAATACTAAATAAATTGTCATTTCAATGTTAAGCTTTATAAAACTACAATGTTTAAATATTATTTTTTTCACAAGCATAAAATGTTCAAAGTAGAAAAGTTATTTTTACTTCCTCTCTTTTTGAAAGAATAATGCACAAATCACACGATGTTTCTTAGTTGACTTCTTGAATTACAGGTGAATCCTATAGAGAAAAGATATTGATCTCTCAATTATAAATCAGTGTTTGGGTGTTCGGAAAGTTTATTGAAACTTACATTAAGTTGTTTCTATCATTGGATCACTTTTGTTCACTAAATATGGCTACAGTGATCATAGCGAGGCTATGTACATTATTTTGCTGTAATATATTTATATAAAACCGCCTAGCTCCTCCCCCACCACCACCATGCGGTGCCATCAGATCTGTAGCTAGTTCTTGTGGCGCCCGGTGCGAGTTAGGTTTTTTTGGCGCCCTCCACCCAATCTGAAAATATCAAAAACATTTAACTGCGCCCCTTTTTTTGCGCTTCTTCCTGGTTCTGCCCCCTGTGCGGCCCCACAACCCGGCAGTACCCTGCTTACGCCTGTGTGTGTGTGGGGGGGGGAGGGAACAGTGTATTCATTCATGGTCATATATTCAAAGTTCCTCTGCAAGCCATCACTGTATTTTTTTTCTAAATTGTATCGGCAATGAAAATTGTACATAATTTCTTAGAATTTTCCTTTTTTTTACACATTAACTTACAGCTTGCCAGCCGCGTAGCGTGAAAATTCTACAGCAGGAGCCAGGCATTCTACAGCAGGGGCCAGGCATTCTACAGCAGGGGCCAGGCAATATCGGGGGGGGGGGGGCAGGTAATACATTTTACTAAGTAGAACAAATAAGCAAGGGGGGGGGGCAGACAAATGTTTTGAATATTTTTCACAGTTGCCATAAGCAACGCCAGAGAAGTTTTTCACCATTGAAGTTGATTAAAAACTATTCAAGATCAGCCAATGAGAACTTTGAGGCTATCTAATTTGGTTTTCTTGTCTATTGAGAACATCTAATTTGGCTGTCTCGTCTATTGAGCAAGAGTTGTGTGATGCTGTAGATAATGATGGAGCAATAAAGTACTTCGCTCTTTAAAAAAAAGCAGATCGGATATTTTTTTTTTTAATTAAAGAATGAACTTTGTTTTTGTTTATTCTCAGAAGTACTTACACTATATTTCAATAAAAAAAACATAATAAATAAATACTTAATAGTTCTCATTTTTGTTAAAAATGTATTTGCGTTTTATATTCAATCAGCTAATTATTTAATCTTGTCGATCGTGAAGTGATACGTATTGTACCTGTTGTACCTAATCTTAAGTGATAGGTATTGTACCTGTTGTACCTAATCTTAAGTGATAGGTATTGTACCTGTTGTACCTAATCTTAAGTGATAAGTATTGTACATGTTGTAACTTATCATAAGTGATGGGTTTTGTACATGTTGTATCTAATCTTAATTGATGGGTATTGTACCTGTTACAACAATGTATCTA
This sequence comes from Bulinus truncatus, assembly GCA_021962125.1. Taxonomy (NCBI): domain Eukaryota; kingdom Metazoa; phylum Mollusca; class Gastropoda; family Planorbidae; genus Bulinus; species Bulinus truncatus. The sequence continues at coordinate 3,900,379 of JAGDYQ010000060.1, read as the reverse complement.
GATGGTTGAAGTAAATTAATTTGTGTATTAATAAACATGATTATAAAATGTAGATAGACTTTTTTTTATTAAAACTCCAACCCGTGTAATACAAAATAATGACGGCTGCTCTTTCCGAAACGTTCTCTACAATTAATGCCATCGGGGCAGATGAAGTGAAGAATTCATCTGTTTCTATAACCTCGGCATATGAAGGGATTGTGTGCACAACGCATAGTCGTCTTTACTTCCCCAACTTAAGTCAGGTACCCATTTAAAGCTGGGTGGACTTGTGAGACGACTTTGCACCAAATTTCACCTGGAAAAATTCCATGGGCCTCACAGA
>JAGDYQ010000060.1:3837678-3899554 GCA_021962125.1 Bulinus truncatus | reverse complement strand
ACAGGGATTTAAAAAAAATTGGAAAAAAAAATAACACAGAGAGATAGATAGATAGAGAGAGAGAGAGAGAGAGAAAGTGAAACAGAAATAAAGAGAGAGATAGTGAAACAGAAAAAGAGAGAGAGAGAGAGAGAGAGAGAGAGAAAGTGAAACAGAAATAAAGAGAGAGATAGTGAAACAGAAAAAGAGAGAGAGAGAGAGAGAGAACAAGAGAGAGAGAGAGAGAGAGAGAGAGAGAGAGAACAAGTGTGAGAGAGAGAAAGTGAAACAGAAAGAAATAGAGAAAGAGGGAGAGAAAGAACAAAAGAGAGAGAACGAGAGAGAGAGAGAAAGAAATAAAGAAAGAGATAAAGAAATAGAGAGAGACAGAAAGAGAGAGGGAGAGAGAAAGAAAGAAAGAGAGATAGAAAGAAGAAAGAAAGGGAAATAGACAGAAAAAGAGAAAATTAAATCGATATATTTAAATAATAACTTGTGAGAAAGAAAGAAAGAAAAATCACAGCAGGCTGTCAGGAATTCATTTGAAGTAGATCTACACAAATTAAATATTACTAAACCGACGATATATACAATTAAGTTTTGCTTTCTTTTTTTTTTCCAACCTTTCTTTCTTTCTTTCCATGTGGGCCGCCTAAACCGATCATTTCATTCCGTTGGTGGAGGATATCAAAAGTTCGAGAACCACTCGAAAAAACAAATTTTCTGTGCTTATAAAAACGTAACATCAAAGTGTTTTAATTAGCAACAGAGAATAATTAAAATCAATTACTCACGGTTGGGTTAGACACAATCCAGCTTCACAAGATGTTTACTTCGAGTTTAGCTGAATTTGAAGAGAACCAGAATTCTAAGTAAATTGGATGTACTGCTCACGACTAGGAAGTACTGCTCACGACTTGGGAGTACTGCTCACGACTTGGAAGTACTGCTCACGACTTGGAAGTACTACTCACGACTTGGAAGTACTACTCACGACTTGGAAGTACTGCTCACGACTTGGGAGTACTGCTCACGACTTGGAAGTACTGCTCACGACTTGGAAGTACTACTCACGACTTGGAAGTACTGCTCACGACTTGGAAGTACTTCTAAAGACTTAGCATGCTTTATCAATAGGTAGCTAACGCAGTCTGTGCAATGTAGCTACAATGTTGATACAACATTGACACGTTATCGGTGTAGCTAGTGGCTACATTAGTAATCTATGACGGCAAGTGAGCTCGTCGGCTACTTCGGATCTAATTGTTGAGCTACACAGATTTCAACCGAGGACAAGCATACGATCGGTGTAGCTTGTTGGCTACATAGATAATTAAAGAAGACAGACAAGTTATAGGTGTAGCAAGTTGGCTACACAGATATCTACTGAAGACAGAACACACACAAGCTAATGATGTTCAATACGCACACACACAAAACAGAAAAATACAACCACTACAGTGCTCACCACTGAAAGGTGATACATTTTGACAGTACAGGTACCAAGACTCTCACACACACACTCACCGCAGCCCTCCCCTGACATTTCTGCCAGGCTGCTCAACCTCTCATTTTTTGTCTGGGTCTGTTCCGCTCTCTAACTTCGGATTTTTTTAACCTCAACTCACCAAAAGACGGTTACATTTTTTTTTCTCCCCAATTTTTTTTGTTTGTATTTTCTTCCTCGTTACTTGCCTCCCCTTGCGCTTCGACTGAACGAGTTTCCTCTCTTGAAACCAGAAATAACCAAGACACGTATGTCTTATTATTTAGATCGAATTCTCAATGTGCGTACTTTTGGACAATAGATTGGTGGATCTATCTATCTATCTATCTATCTATCTATCTATCTATCTATCTATCTATCTATCTATCTATCTATCTATCTATCTATCTATCTATCTATCTATCTATCTATCTATCTATCTATCTATCTATCTATCTATCTATCTATCTATCCGTCCGTCCGTTCTTCTATCTGTCTGCTCTTCTGTCTGTCTGTTCTTTAGTCTGTCTGCTCACCTGTCTGTCTATCTAGGTCTGTCACTCAGTTTGCTTGTCTGTCTGAATTGACCAAAAACTCCTCACATCTCTTGTTTTGTTTCTTCCTCTGCCTGTCCAATAATCTACGTAGATATATAAATATTTAAATTCTAATAACATTTACAAAAAAAAAACTGTTATATATACTTCACCTTGAGGAATACTTCAGCAATCAGAAATGGCTGAACAACCGAAAGCATGTTTAATTTTACTTTAAACAATTACAACAGGGAGTAACACTCCTTAAATTAAATATTTAACTCAATCACTCACGAAATGAGCTCGGACAATTTTTTTTTTTGCAAAATACGTAAAAAAAAAATGAATTGACCGCAAATATGTTGGCATATTATTTTTTTGGTGAGCTAAAAGTGCAAAATATCACCTGCGACCAGGGACATCTGCTCTGACCTGGTTATGTGTGACGCAATGACAGACAGACTGTAAGCCTGATCGGGTAGCGACCATATGCTACCAATGTCACTCGTCGAGTCGAATCAATGTGTCCGTTTACTTAATAGGTCATTTTGTTGACCCGGCTGTGAAATGGGTGTTGAAAAGTACGCTGAGTTATCTATCTGGTACATGGATTTATTTTTTAGTTGAACAGTTAGACGGCATAACTTCTATTTTAAGTCTATAATAGCTATCCAAACCTATAATAGCTTTCTGAACCTATAATAGCTATCTAAACCTATAATAGCTTTCTGAACCTATAATAGCTTTCTGAACCTATCATAACTATCTGAACCTATAATAGCTAGCTGAACCTATAATAGCTATCTGAACCTGCAATAGCTATCTGAACCTAGAATAGCTATCTGAACCTATAATAGCTTTCTGAACCTATAATAGCTATCTAAACCTATAATCGCTTTCTGAACCTATAATAGCTATCTGAACCTATAATAGCTTTCTGAACCTATAATAACTATCTGAACCTATAATAGCTTTCTGAACCTATAATAGCTTTCTGAACCTATAATAGCTATCTGAACCTATAATAGCTATCTAAACCTATAATAGCTTTCTTAACCTATAATAACTATCTGAACCTATAATAGATATCTGAACCTATAACAACTATCTGAAACTATAATAGCTTTCTGAACCTATAATAACTATCTGAACCTATAATAGCTATCTGAACCTGTGATAGCTATCTGAACCTATAATAGCTTTCTAAACCTATAATAGCTTTCTTAACCTATAATAACTATCTGAACCTATAATAGATATCTGAACCTATAACAACTATCTGAAACTATAATAGCTTTCTGAACCTATAATAACTATCTGAACCTATAATAGCTATCTGAACCTGTGATAGCTATCTGAACCTATAATAGCTATCTAAACCTATCATAACTATCTGAACCTATAATAGCTTTCTGAACCTATAATAGCTTTCTGAACCTATAATGTATATCTGAACCTATAATAACTATATGAATGATAGATTAATAGTTGAGAAGTTGGGTAACATTTTGTCTACGCCCGCTATAAAGGCAAGTGTTGTATGTTGTTTACGCTTAATTTTAAAGATGACTTGAATTAAAAAGGAAACCAATATTATCAGGAAGATAATTGATGTGCATGTAGAATTTATCAGTTTATCATTATTGTTGCATTTACAAAAGATAACTTGTCGACAATCGAAAGCTCCTCCCTAGTATGGCGTCCATATTGAGCGCTGCTGTACGCCCCGGATATCAACTAGAAACGATATTCGTTCACAGCTGCTGTCACGGATGCAGCACTACTAGAAGTGCAAGTCAGGGCGCACACCTTGACACCACTAATGAAGATGTACGCGCTGACGTCACTTCCTGGTGACTGCGATAAACGTGGTTGAAAGTCTGCTACAACTTTACAATTTACGACTGACACAAACTAAAATTTTTTTTTTTTAAACCTTAACACATTTTATTGATCACCTCCACCTCCGCCATCGTCCCCTACCTCCCCTCCCCCCTACACCCACGCCTCTCCTCTACCAGAAATATTTTATTTGTACAAACGGTCATACAAATCTAAGTCAACGGAGATACATTCACTAGGATAAAATATGTGGTTAAAACATAACAAATGAATACCCATAACATACCTTTAGGACATTAGATCGAGCCCAGCGAATTGCTGCCCGCGGGCCAAGTACAGACCGTAACTCTGTTTTTCCGGCCCACTATCTACCCCTCTCGTCTCGTCCTCAACTGCGAGGCTTTCATCTAATATATATATATATATATATATATATATATTATATATATATATATATATATATATATATATTATATATATATATATATATATAAACATCAACCTATCCTTGATCTGGCCCTTCGGTCAAATTAAAGAACCGAATGTGGCCCGCGGTTCGAATAGTTTGCCTACCCGTGATCTAGCCACAGTAAAGTCACATGGAGACAGACGTTTGTATTTCTGTCTCTAAAAGTCTGTTGTCTGATTATGATTTTTTTTTATTCAGCATCAACTTTTTAAAACCTAAACTTATTCAATGAGAATGAAACAATCTACTCACACGTGTGGTTTGCGTATGATAGAGAGAGAGAGAGAGATAGAGAGAGAGATTAAGAGAGAGAGAGAGAGAGAGAGAGAGAAAGAGAGAGAGAAAGAGAGATAAAAGAGAGAACGAGAGAGAGAGAAAGAGAGATAAAAGAGAGAAAGAGAGAGATAGTGTAAGGAACACAGCGAGAAAGAAAGAAAACTCAGAAATGAAAACAATAAAATGGATCATTAAAATTGTTTTTCTCTCAGCGGGTAAAGGGAGCTCAGACTTGTGTGAATTCGTAATTTGAAATTTATTGCTGGAATAGTGTGTGTGTGTGTGTCTGTGTGTGTGTGTGTGTTACCGAGTCGTTAGTCCTTGTGTACTAATGTATCAACGCTAGAGTTATCGTTGTTTTTTTTTTGGTTTATACTTAGATTTAGACATAATTAGAAAAGAGAAGTTTCTTGAATGCAGGAAATGAAATACAAGTGTTCAATATTAGCTTGGAAATAAAAGTACGATACTGTTAGTTATAACAGAATCAAAAGAACTTGTTTATAAGGTTCCGAAAACATGACTAAAAGACTGTATGCAAAGATAACTAGTACTGGCCGCTGGCCAATATATTTAGGTTAAACGTACAAATGTCACAGGTCTAAGTCAGCCTTGAAATTGACCATACACATATGTTCCTCTCTATACTTTCATTCTTTCTTTCTCTCTTCATCATCTTTTTATTTTGGCTCCACGGCACGTGTAGGGCTTTGACATGCCGTACCAGGCCCGTAGCCAGGTCAAAGTAAGCAGGGGAGCACCAATACTCATCAAGGGGGCACCTTTACTTTTTCATTATTTTTTCCTCTTTTCTTTTATTTTAAGCGGGGTGGGGGTGGCACGGCCCTCCAGTGCCCCACCCTCCTTTGGCTACGGGGCTGTGCCGTACTCATCTTCTTCTCCATTTGTTTATCAACATCAGTGACGTGATGTCTCATAAAGGCCCAGGCCCGTAGCGTGCGGGGTTGGAGGGTCTGGTGCCGCCCCACCCGCGTTTTGTCTGGCCCCCCTCTGCTTGTTTGCTCTACTTAGTAACATTTATTTCCTGCCCCCCCCCCCCCGGCATTTGGCCTAGCCCGTGCTTTTTTAATGCCTGGCCCCTGCTGTAGAATTTTCATGCTACGGGGCTGTAAAGGCCCATGACGAGCAATGATAATAGTCCGCCCTCATCCCCCCCCCCCTAATATGTTGCCAGATTGGTGGGTTTAACGGCAATTAGGGCAATTTCAAATTGGTCTTTGTGGGGTTTCCGCCGCTTGAATCGTTTATGTAAGTGCTTGAATAAAATGTTAAACTTTAAATAATAAAAGATATGGATAATGTTATATCTCAGAGATAATTGCTTTTAAATAACATTTTTATGGATTATACTTTGCTTATTTATATACATTTACTTTTCTTTTAATAAACATCATTTTCTATAACCTAAATGCCTTTCCCCTCTCCGCTGACGAATGCTCGTAGTGTCCCGGGTCAGCACAACCCAGGCCGTGCATCAGTACATATAAGGTACTTGTGGACCTCATCTATCCATCTCCCTCGTAGTATTTATCTTTGTTTTTGTTTATCCAATAACCTGTGGTCTAAAATACCACCTTACTCCGTCTATTCTCTATGCCTTTGATTGTTCATTTACTGTTGATTTATTTTATATGCTCATTTACTTTACATGTTCATTTACTTATATGTTCATTTACTGTATATGTTCATTTACCTCATATTTCTAGCGCCACAGTTCTACACACCTCTAACTTGCTCCACTTCTATCTCTTCCTCCATCCACTGTTCTGACATCCACAGTAAAAGTGACCGACATATAACCTAAGTATTGGTGTCGCTGTTATATAAATATCTTACATCTGTGCACTTTCTCAACACCGCCATCGGATAAGTGCAATTTTATCCACTTACTACGTCATTCGTTGAAGTTCAAACTTGATATCATACAAAACAATAATAATTAATATAAACTATCCGTCCAGTCCAACTTTTTCTCACACCATCCTTTTTTTAATTTACATTTTTTATTCTTCCTTTTCTTTTTACTCATATATTTATCTTTCATTTTTTTCTTTCTCTCTCCGTTCCATACATCTGTCTTTCCTTGCGCATGGCATCTCAGTTTATTTATAGGCCAAATTGAATATTTTTTTTCTAAGCCCAAAAAAAAAATACTGCACAAGGAAAACACCACACAAACAAACCAAAGAAAAAAAATATCCCTCGGTTGCTACAGACGCAGTTGTGACGTAGTACACACATAACGTCAGCCATAAGTTTTCATTGAAGTCTCTCGCACGAGAGAAATCAACCAAAGGGACGCAACTGTCACGTCCGTTTTTATTATCTCGTTGAAATATTTTCTTTTCATCTGTGGATTATTTACTTTGTTCATTTTTTTTACATTTCTTTTTTTTATATATAAAGTACTTTTCAGCTGTTTTTCCCCAAATGTTGCATCAAGCGTGCTATATACATGCTATCTATTTTTATCCTATATAAACAATAAATTAAAAAAAACAAATTTTGACCTTATTTTACATTTAGGTCAAAATATTTTTATTGTTTTTTAAAAAATATAAAAAAATGTCACAATACTCTTCAATTTCTTAAAAAATCTCGGACCAGAAAAAAAAATTTAATTTATAAAAACTTTTTCTGAATGTGTTTATTTTAACATTTGTGTTTTGTAGGAAAGTTTAAAAAAAAATTAAAATTATTGTCATTGAGAGCTATGAGTGAACTTTGTTTGAATGAGGCATAAAAAATATTATGATTCGATTGGTTTCACGTTAATTTAGAATAAAATTAGAATCAAACAAATATATATATTTATATATAAATGGAATATATATATATATATAAATGGAAACAAAAAAACCTTTCCAGTTTCTTGATAAATTCTCAAAATTATGCAAAACGGCAATAAATAAAAAAAAAATATGGATTAACGGATAGAGTTAAACTCAATTTGAGTTTATGTCTAGGTAGGATAAACTTTACATAACTATGGAAACATAACATTCACCAGTTATAAAAAAAACAATGTCATATTTTTTTTAAAATAAATAGTAACTTGGATGGGATGATACAATTTAATGATGTTACCTCCTTTAGACAATGGATGGAATATTGGGGGATTTTAATGGAGGATTTTAAGTGTTCACTTGTTCAAAGACAGTGTCGCTGCAGGCAGTGCCGTTTTACTTGCAGGGGCTTAAATAAAGACTTTCAGAGATATCTGACGCCCTCAATAACCGCTTCTGTCGGGGATATAAGTTTATATAGAAATTGGTTTGGGAAAGGGTGGGGTTGATTGGGGGGTGGGGGAGACGATAGTTTGCCTATATACAAAGAATGACTCCGGCTATAATACAGGGTTTATTTGCACAACTAAGCGAAGTAACTGCTGCATACAAATGTTTTTGTATACTGGACTGACCAGCGACCGACGACCAGCGACCGGTCTAAGAACTTAAGTTAAGGTGACTGACCAGTGAAAAATTTATGAATAAAGCTAAAGAAGCTATAGATTAGGGTCCCCACAAATAATTGTCCAAGTGAGCAATAGTCATATATTCTCAAATATTTGGAACTGACATATACAATCTGTACTTATAAAGGGCCCCAAATAGCTTAGGGCCTTATTAAGTTTAAATCCAGTCCTGAGATTGACATTTAGTAAATAGAGGAATATAGAGTAATGGGGGGGGGAATTGTGGTAAGAGGAGGAAATGACGAGTATACGAGAACAACGGGGGGACAGGGGGCAGTTGGCCGTACAGCGTGTTAGTGAAAAGACGGTAGTAGTAGTTGGCCAGTGGCTACATGCAGTAGTAGTGTGGGCCTGTATCCAGGCTGTATGGTGTTTAGTGTTAATGGAGAGCTAATTATTCGTCCATTGAACTTTGTGTTTGTGTCTTTTTAAATGGTATAATAAAATAAATATTACATTGTTTTTTTTTTAAAAAACGATCTTCCAGTTTGGATTTATTGTATTGTGGTCGATTTGAAAGTATGTTATATGAATGAGTTATGATGTGGTCAGTTTGAGAGTATGTTAAATGTTTGAGTTATGTTGTGGTCAGTTTGAGAGTATCCCAAGAAACCGAATTATGGTGTGGTCGATTTGAGAGTATGTTATATGAATGAGTTATGTTGTGGTCAGTTTGAGAGTATGTTAAATGTTTGAGTTATGTTGTGGTCAGTTTGAGAGTATGTTAAATGTTTGAGTTATGTTGTGGTCAGTTTGAGAGTATGTTATATGAATAAGTTATGTTGTGGTCAGTTTGAGAGTATGTTATATGAATGAGTTATGTTATGGTCAGTTTGAGAGTATGTTAAATGTATGAGTAATGTTGTGGTCAGTTTGAGAGTATCATATGGGACGGAACTCAGGATATAAAACAATCCTTACAACAGTTAAAGTAAGTCACAGCAAGGCTAAACAGTCAGGATTAAAACGCGAGTGATTGTTTTAGCTGCATGATTGAATGTTTGTTATTGTTTATTTTACCTCTAAATAGATAACCCGTCATCAAATCCTAATTACGATTAATCTTTTCACTAAAATTTATTTGAGTGACTATTTTTTATTTGTTTGTTTTAGTTAGAACGCTAGTTGATTATTCAAAGGTATTCATTTAAGGGATTACTTTAATAAATTTGAATTCTATTCTCACGAACACAATAACATGACTCGAGAATTTAAAATGAACAGATTGTACGATCGCTGTTAAAAAAATGTATATATAATTATATGTCAACTATATCTCAAGGACAGCTAAACCGATTCGATTTAAAAGAATTTTTTAAAAAAAAACTTTGAATTTAAAAATTCGCCACTACACCTTGTAAAGATAATAGCGGCAGATTTTTGGTTTTCGAAAAACCATTTTTTTAAATTTTAAGTTACGTTTCTATTTTTTTCATAGTCCCTGTAAGGATAAGATGCTGATATGATAACTTTGTCCTTGTCAATCAATAAAGGGACGGTTTTTTTTTTTTGTAGTTCCCTTTCTTTCATCCCTACTATAGCCGAGAGCGCAAAAGCCATGGAGGTACTACGGGATAAAGTCTTGTAGGAGACTTTCTCATGATTCTACAAATAGAGTCAGACTTTCACCAGGATTAGGTGGAAAAAAATCCCGAAGGGCCGGGGAAGGAGGTCTGTAAGCAGAGATTCAAACACATGCCCTAACGTCAATTTTTCGGTGAGCAGTTGCTCATCTTTTTTAATTGTGAGTTTTTTAATTTTTTTTGTTTTTTTTTTTAAATTTTAAGTGCAATGTTTGGACAGGGCACCAGAAATTTTATCGCCGGCACTTATTTAAAGTCGTGATAAGTTACGAAGCGACAAATAAACAAACAAATAAACTGATTGATTCAGATCAAATTCTGATTGGGTTATCGATTATTTTAATTTTTTTTTCCTTCATTGGGTCGGATCACTTACTTTGTCGTGATGTTTTATGATTAATGGGTCACTGATGTTCCATTCAATACACACACACACACACGTTTTGGAAGCACTCACTCAGACTACAATGCACGAACAGAACGTTGTGCGCAAGCCAATGAATTTTCTTTTGTACAGTGTGCTGCAGTATGCGGTAATTGAAAATTGATCCTTTTGGTTTGTTGACCTCTTATATCACCCGGACAAAGAAAAATCATTGATACAAAAAATAAATAGTCATAAAACTTTTATTATAAATTTGTTTATAAATGTATTTATTATTTCTGAACACAGTGTACAAATCACCCAAGCCCGGACAAAACACACACACACACACACACACACACACACATGTATCATAATACAATAAAGTGGACACAAGATGTCAATAAAGTGGACACAAGATGTCAATAAAGTGGACACAAGATGCCCGTGCAGTCAAAGTGAACTTATAAAAAAATATAAACAACTGTAATTATTTCAAATTATTTTGTTCAAAAAAATACAAAAAAATTCAACAGATTGTAATCCAAAACTGTAAATAGATTAATATAAATAAATAAGATAATTGCAGCTTGATAATACACAAAATGTAAATAAATATTATTATTTTCATTGAGGAAAGAGGTTTCAAAACTTCCCCTGTAACCCCCCCCCCTCTTACATCCCCACAGATTGCTATATTTAATCCGAGTCCTCCCATGGGGTTAATGAATTCAAATGAGGAACCAACGACCGCCATAGGGTGTAGGTCACTGTGGTAGTACTTCTATGTCTAACTTTATGTTTCACTTGACGGTGTAACCCTTCATTGTTGGGGTTGGTAAAACCGTAAAGTGGGGGGGGGCACTAGATTTAATGACGCCCGGGGTGAGCTCTTAAAAAAATGCCGCCCAATTTCCTTGCAAAAATAGTATTAAAAAAAACAGCTAATGCCGCCTCTCAAAAGCGGAAGAAAAAAGTGCCACCCCGGTGTGTGTGGGGGGGGGCGCCCTTCATCATGTACGCCACTGTTATAATTGTATACAATACCTAAACGCTTAGTGCCAGTGTGAAAGATAAAATGCGTAATGATAACGCGCCCTAGCACAACGCTCAGCTGTCTTAACTTTCCAAGCTCCTTTGAGACTCTTTATTTTCTAAAACTTGGTGGACTCGTAAGGACTTCCGGCAGTCTTTTATCATTGACCTTAAAAAAGGGTCCATAAGTAAGAATCGAACCCGAGGCCCTCCGCCCCTGGATGACGGTGTAAGCCTAATAAGAACTTGAAAATGTCTGACCTATTAAACACACACAATAACTTCGTTTCGTTATCAAACTGTGCACCAAACAAAAAGCACCAAGCACCACAGTAAGAAATCTCCTAATACAATAAAAAGGAAGAAAGATAACTTTTTTGTTTTAAATCCTTTTAAAATGTGTGTGTGCTATGTGATGAAACTGAAACATCAACACATAAAGTATATCCCTGGATCTTAATATAATGTCAGTTGCTGTTAAAGATATCAATAACTTGTCACTGACTTGTCACTGACTTGTCACTGACTTGTCACTGACTTGTTACAGCTGACGAAAATGGCTATCTGACATATCTCTTCTATCAATATTTTTTTTAAGCAGACGGTAAAGTGACAGACATAGATAGATGGGGGATTGGCTGCATTCACCCCCCCCCCCTCCTCCCTCCCTGTGGGATGGGGATCATGTATCGACTACATCGATTGATTTCTTCAAAGACATTTGTTCTTTTTGAGATAGTGTTTTTTTTTTTTTGGCAAACTGTACGTTTTTTTAAAATACCAGAAATGTTTGTGCGTAGTGTGTGTGTGTATGTGTTATATTGAGTTTGTGTGTATGAGACAAATTGTGTGTGTGTGTGGGTTAGTGAGTGTGTATGTGTATTTCGCCGTGCGTGGTAATGATCTGTGTGTGTTGCTATTGCAATTTCGGCGTGTGTTTGGGTATTGTTCTTTGCTTGCACATGTTGATATATGAATGTATGTTGGTTTGTGCTAGCATGTGTGTGTGTGTGTGTTAGTAATACTAACTTAGTATGTATCCACAATATTTATACGTATGTGTGAATATGTACATTTGCGTACATCTTTGTCTATTTCAATACAGCCAATCATATTTCCTCACATCTATCCATCCGTCTGTCACTATATACAGCTCAATCTATCTTTGACAGACAGGTAGGACCGTACCCTTATAACCGTAGAACATCTTTCTATATTTTGAGTTTTTCAACACAAGTAGAAATATATTTCTAGAATGTCTAAATGTAAACAAAGAAAAACAAAAACAAAAAAAAAAAACAACTTTTAAAAAGAATAAACAAAAACCCAATCATAAAACCGTACAAACTGTCAAAAAGAGATAACTCGAGTGACAGCTGAGACAAATAATCTTCGCTCATTGATTGGACGCGGCTGACATGTCACGTGATGATAACGACCAATCATTTTTTGAGAATTTTTTTTCCTCCATTGTTACGATTATTAATTTGTTTTTGTAAAAGTTCGCCCGGTGCGGTTTAATTACTGTGCATCATTAGTGACGTCATAATTTGATGGACTCAACAGGTGAGGGAGAGGAAAAAAAAATGACAGGGCGGGGGGGGTGGGAGGCGGGTGATTGTCGATCACAGTTAGCTCTCAGCTGTTTCCGGGGATAAATGAACAGATAACTGACAGCTGTGTAACTCACTTTGCAACTGATGCCTGGGAGAATATTTTGATGAGGGCGAAAGTGTAAGCTGTTGTTTTTTTTCCCCTCTCCCGACCTCACGCCCTTGGAAGAAAAAAAAATTAATATAAGAAAGAAAAAAGAAAATTGTGTGGTCAAAAGACTCTAAGGAAAGGAGAAATGTAAACGTCATTTCACTACGCGTTTCTAAAGTAGTTCGCAATAAAATAAAATAAAGAAGTACTTTTATACTAAAGTCATCAAAATTATAAAACGTGGCTTCAATTTGATGCGTCATGGTTGCTTTATTTACACCTGCCCGGGGGGAAATGGGATGACCTCAAGCCGATGACACCGGTTGACCAATGATTGTGCAATGTACAATGTTTTGGGGGGAGGGGGCATTTTTAGACTTGTCAGTCAGTCACACATCACTTGACATAGTGTCCGTACCTTAAATACACGGTAAAGGTTGAATAACTCTACTTTAACGTATGAGGGGGGATTACGTAATTGAATGATCTGAGCTTGATGTCGCGTGAACGCTGGGACACCCTGCGGCAGGATGAAATATCCCCCCTCCTCCCTGCCCAAGTGAGTCAGACCAGATCGAGGACCCGACTGGAGTGGACGCTATGCATCGTCACACCCTGAACATCTTTGATTCAGTTGACCAGGCTACTTAAATGTTCGTTATACTGATATTGGCTTGAGAATTTTGTCTCAAGTGTTACAAGCCGTGACCAGTCGATTATGTCTCAATGTGACCTCTATATTACATATAAACCTGTTGTACAATATGTTATATTAAAGTTCATATTTTATCTCTTAGTCACATAATTTCTTGTTGTTTATATCTTGTACTAACAATGTTCTTTTTGCTACATATATATATATATATATATATATATATATATATATATATATATATATATATGAAGATACAATTCATGTATTGAAAAAGTTGGTTCAAGATGGTTAATTCCCCCACCCCACTCGCCGTACTTTCTAAAAATGTTTCCTATTAGGTCCGTCGAATCGCCTGGACAGCTCTGGATACATGAACACAGCATTCCCATGTAAATTGTCTATCGGCATGTCATCTACATTTTTGTGCCGGGGGGGGGGGCGTACAGGCTCCAACTCGTTCAGGGGGGGGGCTGTTTAGGGGGCCTGTGTTGTATGAGTCAACGGTCAGGTAAAGATCTTTATCTCATTAAGTCTAATAGAAAACGTCACAGTGCCCTAAACCTGGGTTCGATCACCGTGACGTTTTAGAACGACTGTTACCCCAACTGTAGTGTTGTTTTCGTTGACGAAAACTAAAACTAAAACCTTCGTTGACGAAAATGTTGACTTTTCGTCAAAGAGAACTAAAACTAAAACTAAAATTAGCAGCAAGACTAAAACTAGACGAAAACTGAAATTATTACAGAAAAAAAAAAACGAAATAAAAACTGAAACTAAAATATGACCTGGGACTAAAACAACACTAGGTTACTGTCTCGCCGTTACCGTGTTAGTCAACGTAACTGTGCACGACAGAAGGTGGGGGGGGGGGGGGGAAGGGAAGGGAAGGGGAGGGAAAACGACTCCATTCAAATAGTTAACCTGGGCAGTGCAACAGTGACCTCCTCCCCCTCTCCCCTCCTTTCCCTTACCACCTTTCCAACCAACCGTTGACCTGTATGACTTCGTCCCACCGTACTGATTGATGGTAATAGAACCAATGCTTCAGTCGGTTGACTATGACTCTTTCTAAAAAGGTGTTCACATTCGGTTGCTCACACAAAAAAGTGCGCGAATATATGTAACTCCTCATTTTCATTTACGGAAATGAGCTTGCCTTTCTGATACGACACTTTGCTTTGGCGGCATTCAGTTTTGCTGATGAGTCAGACTCGGCGGCCCTCTCCAAATTCTCGGTTGTTTTAAAACGAAAAAAAAAAAAAGCATACATCGCTATCTACTCTCTGCTTAACCTTTCCTCGTACCCTGGGGGGCGGGGCTGTTCGCTTATCATCGATTGAGAATAACGAAGGTAGAAAGACAGAAATAGAAATACTAAAAAAAAAACAAGAAGAACATCGCAGTCAAGTAACTGTCAGCCATGCCCCCTCAAGTGTAACGGAGCGGTGTGTGTCGTTGACCATATCAACATGAATTACTCGGACACTCGGCCCCACACGGTCCGGTCGTTAGGAAGATAATTGAACGAGGAGGTCTGATGTGTGTGTGTTAAAATTGATGATAGATGGTTGAAACAATAAGGAGGCGGGGAGGTTATAGAGATAAAATAAACTTGAGTGGGGGGAAAAAAACAACAATAAAAAAAAATCAATAGAAATTATGGGTTGTCGTATGTACAAAAAAAAAATATCACCCAATACAGCTGCGAAATTAATTGCATTATCTTATAGCACATGATAAACGAGACAACGCTAACGCATATATATAATTACATGAGTGCATACGCTAAGCGCATATCTACTGGTAAACGCATACATACACAAAACACATCGCTACTGATACACATATATACTCAGATACACAGACACAGAAATGGTCAATGCACGAAAAAAAAGGCAACAACAACAACACACATACAAACACTGACAGACACACATACAAACACTGACAGACACACATACAAACACTGACAGACACACATACAAACACTGACAGACACACATACAAACACTGACAGACACACATACAAACACTGACAGACACACATACAAACACTGACAGACACACATACAAACACTGACAGACACACAAACAAACACTGACAGACACACATACAAACACTGAAAGACACACATACAAACACTGATAGACACACCTACAAACACTGACAGACACACATACAAACAGTGATAGACACACCTACAAACACTGATAGACACACCTACAAACACTGATAGACACACCTACAAACATTGATAGACACACATACAAACAGTGATAGACACACATACAAACAGTGATAGACACACCTACAAACACTGTTAGACACACCTACAACCATTAATATCTCAAAATGTAAACACTCATATGCACACAAACACTTTAATATTTAGCTCTCTCTCACACACACACACTCTCTCTCTCTCTCTCTCTCTCTCTCTCTCTCTCTCTCTCTCACTCTCAAACACACATACATACACAATATGCAATGAAAACACAAGAAGTATGCACTACATTAAACTAGTACAAATGCTGCATGACTACATTAAACTGCATTAAACCATAGTGCGATGTATTGCTGTTAACGATACCACACGTATCGTATCAAACATCGCGACATATTGATAGACATTTGATCAAAATGTAACTGACAACCGCCAGACAGACTTTATAAAACTTGAGACAGATGTTCTACCACATGACACACGTGATAACATAACAGACTCGTGGTTGAAATATAAAGATAAAATTTCTAATAAAAATTCAAATTTCTTGACGAAAGAAAAAGAAAAAAAACCCAGAAGACCTCACGGGGGAAAACTTAAATATATTCATGTCTGAAAAATGTGACATCTGTAAATTCAGAACATGAAATTGGCTTTATTTCTATTTACAGCTTGATACACACAGACACGGTGTATTACATCTGACAATACATGATACAACTTGTACAACTTTATTGGAAGATAATAGATATGAATGTAATTTGATATTGTGTCAATAAATTTACAGTGACATTCAGAGGTAGATTAAATGTCGTTTGATGGCCTCGTTTGAACAAAGAAATTTAAGGGCCCAATTTTAAAATGAACACACGTGGAAGCTTAATTAATATACAAGTCATTTTTGTATCACCGGGCCCTTTCGATGTAAAGGCGTGAGTCCAGGGCGTGCCAGCTAAAGAAATAAAATCACGCAAGCGTGACCATAAGGTCCGAAATAAATCAAAATAATTGAATTTATAATAAAATAAATAAATAAATTTGATAATAAAAAATTATATATATATATATATATATATATATATATATATATATATATATATATATATATATACAAACATACACTAGTCAGTTACCACAGGCATGACGTTTGATATGAATTCGTAATGAAAAACAATGTCGGTTTATTTTCAGCCTATATGTATGCATATGAATGTATACAGGGCCGGCTCTGGGCATAGGCGACTTAGGCAGCTGCCTAGGGCGCCAAATTGCAAGGGGCGCCAAATTTTAGAAAAAAAAACTTGCAAAAGAAGGGGCGGGCGTCCTAATAGATGACTGCCTAGGGCGCCAAATTGCCTGGGGGCGGCTCTGAATGTATATACCTTCAATTTACCCAACTAGAACAAAAAAACCAACAAACAAAAAACAACAACAATGTCAACAACATTGCTTTTTTGCCTCCCCCCCACCCCCATTGGCGTAGTGAGGGGGTGGGCAAGTGGGGGGCATTATGCCCCAGGCGCAACTCACAAAGGCGCGACAAATGGTATATTTTACATCATTTAATATTATATGGTTTTCGACTAGAGGAGGAGGAGGGGTGGGCTCTAAAAGGGTATTGTGCCTCGGGGCGCGAGTTAAACTCGCTACGCCACTGCCCCCCCCCCAAATATGCTAAAGAAATAAACATAGTAAATTTTTCTAAAGTTTAAAACGAAATGAAGGCTACCATCTGAATGTCCATGGGGAACTTGACCAGTAAATCTATGGATGACAGTGATGGCATATGTTGTATAAAACTCACCTTTAAATAAAAATGCTTTCAAAACAAAATACGCTAGTGCTGTCTCAACCAGGACAATGTCAGCTATCACTGTGATAACTAAAATTGTCCCGGATCACAGCAAAGCGCCGGGCAGACAACCGAGTGTAAAAACCGGACAATGGTGATAACAACAACATGGCCAGGTTTTTTGGTCTCAATTCTGGACGCGAGTCCAAAAGTCCATTTATCTTCAAGACTCGGGGGGGGGGGGCACTGGTCTCCAGGGGCTGTTAAAATAACCCCACGGTGTTTCTTTTGACCACTCTACATATCAACAGAACGGATCTTTGAGAAGTCGACTCTCTCCTCTCCCCCCCCCCTCCCCCACCATTCTTACTTATCTGACCCAGATAGCTGACAGGCTGGTAGGAGGTTGGGTGGTGGTGGTGATGGTGGGAGGTGTATCATGATTAACAGTTCCTTTAAATCAGTGGTCCCCAACCTTTTTCCCCGCCGCGGACCAGTCAACGTTTGATAATCTCACCGCGGCCCGCCTAGGGGTGGGGGGGATGGGAGTTGATTTTTTTTATATTTTAGATTGTAAATGTAAAAGAAAATAATTTGATATTTCTAGGCGGCCCGGTACAGTTTGATCCACGGAACGGTACAGTCCGCGGCCCAGGGGGGTGTTGGGGACCACTGCTTTAAATGACTGAACGTTCAGCAGGCTTATTGGTCACTGCGATTGATCTGTTCCGTCTCGTTTTTATCGGTCAGAGTGGACAGTGCTGAATTCGGTCAGACATTTTGTGTATCCGTCACAGATAACATGATGTAGGATATCATTGGCAAAGGTCTGAATTACCAGTGTTTGATAAACTTGAGCGTAGTTTTTTTTCCTCTCATCCATCCACCAATTCATACATTCATCTGTCTGTTGGTCTGTCTTTCTTTCTGTATGTCTGCCTGCCTGTTTGTCTGTCCGGTTGTCTTTCTTTCTGTCTGTTTGTCTGTCTGACTGTCTGCATGTCTGTCTGCATGCATGTATATCTGTCTGCATATGTGCTTATTTATCTATTAATCTATCTAGGCCGATCTATCTTTCTGTCTGTCGGTCCGTCCGTCCGTCTGTCCGTCTGTCTGTCTATCTATCTATCTATCTATCTATCTATCTATCTATCTATCTATCTATCTATCTATCTATCTATCTATCTATCTATCTATCTATCTATCTATCTATCTATCTATCTATCTATCTATCTATCTATCTATCTATCTATCTATCTATCTATCTATCTATCTATCTATCTATCTATCTGTCTGTCTGTCTGTCTATCTATCTATCTAACTATCTATCTATCTATTTATCTATCTATCTATTTATCATCTATCAATCTATCTATCTACCTATTTATATTTTGTCCTCTCGTCCGTCCGTTTGTATTTTGGAACGTACTCACATTTCCACGTATTCCGCTACATTTTCTAAGAATCAATTGTGTCTACAAACCATTCAAACATCAAACAGCTCTAATGTTTCCACCATTAAACAATTAAAAAACAAAAACATATTGAAATAACTAAAAAACTGAAATGCTGTTCATCAATTTTAATGGGATTGAGTCTAGCCGTGATGTTGTTTTTAGTTTGCTAAAGATTATTAAAAACAGAAAACAAACAAAACAACGAAACGAAAAACGATTTTATTGCAAACACAATAAAATGTCAACAACTTTCTGAACTGTGTGAAAGCAGACCAATTAATTTCCATTACATATCTTAAAAAAACAACATTTGAAGTTTTTTTTTTAATGTATCGAAAAAAGAAATTTGACCAAAATAAAAATAAAAATACCAGAATTTTCTCATTTGTTTATAACATATTGTTTACTTTTTTTAAGAAAATTAAAAAAAAAATTGGATAATCTCGGATTAGTTTTCCGATTACTCCAAATAGTAATATTTATTCCCTCATCAATTGGCGTCTTGATTTTAGCGGCTTAACAATTTTTCCGTATTATAGTGTCGTAACCCTTGGTGGTGGGGATATCAATAGGGAATTCCCGTAGACGACCAGAGCACCGTATACATTTACGTACTGAAAGCCATGATTGTGTGACGTAGGAGCAGCAGAGTTGTGATGATGAGGCCGGCATTGAAGAGTCGCGGCCATTGTTATTGTTGATTGTATATGTATTTTTAAATGCTGTATTTCTTAAACCAACGCCTGCCCTGTTGTGATTTTTTTAGGAGCATTTAACAATAGATGCAATTGGATTATTCTAAAGTCTAGATATGTCTTTTTGCCATCTAATTTAGTCCTATATAATAAGCAGTACGAGCGCAATAGTGATAGCACAATGTTACTTCATGTCTAGAGAGGTCTAATCATGTTAATAACAATTGTAGGAAGGACGTAAGTGTCTTATCCCTCATTATCACCCCCCTCCCTTTTATTTGTTATTTGTTTTCATTACTGACCTGCTGCATAATTAGGTCAAGCATGCTTTTGTGACAGGTATGACAGGTAGATGTCAAGTTGGTGATTGGTCAAGGATCCCATGACACAGTGCTGGGATAAGGTGGAGGGGGCAGTCTGGTCAGTCACACAGGACAGTCCGAGTGTTATTTTTTTTCACAGCCTCACGTGGGAATCTCAAGTGGGAGTCTGATGGAGCGGTACCGGTCCGTGGAACGAATGTTACTGGGCCGCCCAAGAAACATTCAATTAATTCCTTTTAATTTATTTCTCCCGTGGTTGTGCCGCTTTCCGTGGACGAGAAAATAATCAGCGCCCCCTCCCCCACCTCCAGTGGGCCGCGGTGAAATTATTAAACGCTGACCGGTCCTTGGCGAGAAAATGGTTGGGGACCACTGTGATAGAGGATGAATGAAGACAGTTTTGGGAGTGAAAGTTTTTGTTGAATTGGTGTTGTGTTGAGATAAATTGTATTGTGTGTAGATAGTTTATGTAACGAAATCCAAGTCGTTATATGCACAAGGAGTTATGAAATGGAATACAACAATAATCATGTTTACATGCTCTAAATACGAACATATTCCATTTACAAAATAAAGGATCCTTCTTCGCGGAAATTCATTCTTCGCGGCAGAATCTGGAAACAATTTACCGCCAAAAAAAAAGATGGAAGAATACATACGTTTTTTTTAATCACACAATACATAATACTAATGTGATACAATATATAATACTAATGTGATACAATACATAACACTAATGTGATACAATACATAATACTAATGCAGTACAATATATACTACGGTACTAATGTAATAACTAGAAAGGTGTCTAAAATTAAAAAAGAAATCTGATTAAAACTTGAAGCCAAACTGCAATAAAATTTTGGCCTTGCCAGCTCTCACAGTAATAAACCTGCCACCGACATTCTGACAAATTGAACATTATCGCATATTTACTACACTGTTAAATTCTCGTCCATCATTCTTAAAAAAGATTTTCCTGCTGCCAATTTGTAAAACATGAAAACAACAATAAACCTAGGGTGTAGCAGACGATAGTATTTAAATGGACATAGGTCTGGAACACTCAGAATTTGTCATTTTATGACATAAATAAACTTTCTATAAGTGCATCTGATATGAGGTATGTTATGAAAGACGGTAAAGTGGGAGAACAACTTGCCAGGTAATACGAACACGTGATTTTTTTTAGAAGAAAGTTGGCAAAAATAAAAAAAAAAAAAATATTGCCAGAAAAAGAAAAAAGAAATTGCCAGATAAAATAAAAAATAATTTCATAACGAGTGACTGAGCGAACATTTTAAACTCGGGTGGTCTCTCGATGAAATGAAAATAAATTTTAAAAAATCTGTTAAGTTAAAGTACAAACTTAGAAATAGACTTTCATTTTTATTTACGATAAAAAAAGTAATGCGATTCTCACACTTTATTTATATCAGTGTCTCATTTTTTTTTTAACTTCGTAAGTTATCACACAACTGTTTGATGATTTGAGATAAATACATCACCTTTGAAATCAAAATTGATATCCATTTTGATTAAGACTACGAGACGTATAAGCTATAAATATAATACTAACTAGAGAACGACACAGATACAGCAGAAGTGATAACTTAACCATGAATAAATTATTGGCCTAGGACGGCTTAGGTATCCAAAAGAAAAGAAAAGATTTAGATTACAGAAGACATTTAGCCAAAATCGTTAACACATTTTTTCAGCACTTCGTGACATTCTGCACCACATGACATTAGCCACCACATGACATTCAGTCCACGTGACATTCAACACTACATGGCATTCGGCATCACATGACATTCAGCACTTCGTGACATTCAGCAGCACATGACATCCAGCACTTTATGACATTCATCACTTCATGAAATACAGCACCGCGTGACATTCAGCACTTGACATTCAGCACTTCATAACATTCAGCACTTCAAGACAGCACTATTTGACATTCAACATCACATGACACTCAGCGCTTCATGACATTCAGCATCACATGACATCAGGACATCCTGACATTCATCGCTTCCTGCCATTCTATTGTTCTGTTTGTATAACTTACTGACCATCTGTATTGTCACATTCTGTGATTTAATGAATGAAATCAAGGCCAAGCCCTACCCTGCTTTCATCACCCAAGGGTGAGATAAGATAATACATAGGATAGACAAAGACATTGTCTTCCCAGGTTTTTCCCCACTGTGATCAGTCTGTCTAGCACCCACTATCACTTTTTGTCACCTGGGGAGAAAATGTCTCTAAGGGAGATAACCTGTGCCCTTGACCTTCAGACGATTGAGAGGGATGGGTTCTTTGTCCCTTTAGCCCCCCCCCCCCCTTATCTTGAAGGTTGGAACCGTCCACGAGTGAGGGGCAGCAGATCACGCACGATGGGCGAGCTATACCCGGCCCGCTGCCCATTGGTCAGCGAAGTGGCTCTCGAGCGAGAGCGGATGTGCGTGGCGCGCCTTCCGGTGGAGTTATATTTTTGTCATTCAGTGAGGAGATCGTGACTGAGTGAAGTCGTGCTATTACTCGAACTACCCCACCCCAGCTAACTATTCTGTCGTGGTGTATTATGTTTGTTATACGTATTGCTTTGTAGTAGCTGGTCAAGCTACGGCCCTTCTTAGGGCCTGCGGATGTTCTGTGTTTCGAGGTAATAAAGGTGTTGTAACGTATGTACGATTGAGTTATGTACTCATTTCTTGTTGCGTTGTGCGTCCTGTATAACCACGTGGCTGTGGCAAATATAAATGCTGGCCAGAACTCAGTAGGTGATCATACCCATAGACAACGACCGCAGGGACCCCGCAAGGGGGCCTTGACATGTATATTTTTTTAAATTTCAATTATCTGTAATAACCGGATATAAAATCAATCGGCACTATAGCAGAATTCTAAAAAAAATAACAACAAACAAAAAATAATAAAATAACAAAATAATCCTCGACACCAAATTGGGACACAAATTTTTTAAAATCTTGGGTTTTTCCACCCACATCGTAGTTTCCTATTTTGTGTGTGTGTGTGTGTGCTATTGTCCAAGTAAAAAATTGAATCGAACTTTCACATTTAACAACATTTATGTTTGAGTTGACATCTTTTTTTTTTTTTTTTTTGACAGACTTGACAACTAATGGAAAGGATATTTAAATGTAGATTTCCTTTTTATTATTATCAGTCAGATTCAATGTATATCGTTACCGGATAAATTTATGTCTCGAGTGGTTACAAGAGACAATACAAGGTGGTTAGAAACACACTTTTATTTGAAAATTAAAAAAAAAAAAGAAAAACACGATGAATTATTATAATCTTGCAAAGAAAAATGTGCAAATTAATAAAGTTACAAGGCAACATTACTTTAAATGTTATAAATTTGTTTTTGAAACAACTTTATAAAAAAAAAAGGATATTACTCGTTATTTTTTTCAAGTTTCGAATGTACACAAAAATTACATAAAGTGGCGGCAGTAAATCTTTAAATGATAATAGACAATTTTGTGACACGTGACGTGACAGACAAGACGATTGGGGGGGGGATACCTTTCCAAGACAATGTCCTCGAGGTTGCCACCCCCTTCCCCCTCCGCCCTCCCCTATCCCTAACGTCAAATATTTTAAAGGGGGGAAAAAGGAATGAATAAAGGAATATGTAATACAGTCGATTCCGCTTAATTGGGACACATCGGGACCGAGGCTTTTTGTCCCAATTAAGCGGATGTCCCAATTAAACATACAAATTTACTATTGGCTTCTTGGTTTGGTTTCTTTGAGATTTGTCCCAAAATAAGCGGCTGTCCCAATTAAGCGGTGTCCCAATTAAGCGGAATCCACTGTAATAATAAAACAACAATCTTTTAGATTTCAGCGCTTGATAAATCTGTGTAATATAATAATGTAAATTATTGAAAAGTTCAATTTTTTTTTTTACGTTTTATTCTGTTTTCTTTTGTGACAGAATAAATAAAAAAAAATAATAACAAAAAACTTTAAAAGCAGAAATCTGGCTGAACCTTAGCACGTCTTTGGTAAAAGTAGTCGTCTTGGCAACCTTTTAGGTGGGAGGTGCACTTTGAGCAGTTTTACAGCAGCTGCAGCGAGAATGTTTATTATCGTAACTTTACTCGACACTTGTAGTAGTAACAAAACTCTTCGGTTCCCTTTAGATAAGCAGACAATCGCGATTTACCAAGTAACCAAGGTGAAACTATGAGTTACAAGGAAAACTTCTCCAAAAATGTACTTGCGTATTACTCGATTACGGTTACTTTATCAGACAAAAGTATCAAGTACCCTCGTCTCTGAAAATTTATCACTACCATCTACCATCTTGAGATGGTACATTTGACCCACTTCTTGGGAATAAATGTTACGTTGTATCCAGTGTCCTTCATATCTCCATGTATCATCCACTTCAAAACTAATTCCCACATCTCCAATTTCAAATACTTCCCTCCCCCCCTCCCCCCCCCCCTCCCCAACATTCGATCAGTACAGCACTTGATCACGATTTCCATTGCAGGCGGCCACTGAATGACTTCGCTATTCGGTCTGGATGGAAGAGACAGACACGGTTCTACCGAAGTCATTGGCAGACGTTACGTGATGAGCGGCTTACGTGGCAGGCAGTGTTTGTCGTGCACAAGTGTCCAGATTTTTTTTTTGGTTAAAAAAAAAAAAAAAATAACCCTAAGTCTTTAGTGGGCCAAACTTTAATTTAAATTTGTTGTACTTTTCTTTTTTAAATTTTGGTTTTCTTTGTTTTGGGTTTAAATGTTAAATTGTTACACAAATATGAATCGATGACGCGTCTTATCCAATGTTCCCTCTAAACAATGTCAGTGAGCGCGCGCACACACACATTACAATATAGGGCGCAACATGTTTTCTGTAGTGGACCTATTTTTTCGATATGCTGCGCACAAATTTGTGCATAGCTAATATTCGCAAGATGTTTGTGAAAAATTAACTGGAACATTTGTCTGAATCATTCAGGACTAATTTAGAATGATATATTTAAATATTACTTTAAATAATAAATAAATAAAAGAGGAATAATAAAAAAAAACACATACATTTCTTATTTGTGCATTAAACTAATTCTTTGTATGCATATGCGCATCGTTAGATGTGTGTGTCGTTCTCCTCTTTTTATATTTTTATATATGTATACTGTGGACAGATGAGCTCATTTGAATGTTATAATGGAGTTTCATTTTATTTTAATTACTTCGCCTTAAATTCATTTTTTTTTCGGCTGGTTGACAGGTGGGGATGGGGATGTGAAAGAAAATTGGAATTTCCAATATCAGATTCACTTTAGGCATTTCGAGTCGGCATCTCAAATCGACATGACATGTCGGCATTTCAAATAGGCATCACAAGTATCACGGGTGTGTTTGAAAAGACAAATACACATATTTTGGATATACAGTTTGTTTATGTTTGTGTTTATGTTTAGTCCACATCTTTATTTATTTCCCAATACCTTTAAATAGCTTAGGACTGACACGGGTGAAATACACACAGGACGACATTTTTATCTCCAAAGATTTATGGGAAAATGTTTTTGCTCAAGGTGACGTATTTATGTAAGAACAGATAAAGCGATTGGCACTTTAGTCACTTCAAAAATATGAGTAGCACTTACTGGCCAACGGTCATAACTGTGTCAATGTCCAGACAATGCACTTTTCAACAGGTTCAAACCAGTACTTCATGTCTTGGTATAATTAGTACTGACCATCTTACATACAAGTTTTCAGGTCTCGGTGACATAGGTCAAGATCATGGGCGCAACCGATGTACGGGTCGTGCGGGGCCCGGATCCTACCAAAAAAATCAAGCCACTGGTATTCGACCCTACCGAAATTGGGGGGGGGGGGGGGCAAGACATAGCAATTTTAATCTTCCCTAATATTTTGGACCCTGCCAGCTTATACATACTGATTGTGCCCCTGGTCAATATGGACATTTTGGTTTGATTGCACTGGACAGTACAACATGCGTAAATGTACCGTGTCATCAGGAGCAGGTGGTACATTACAACCTGCTTAAATGTACCGTGTCATCAGGGGCAGGTGGTACACTCCAACCTGCTTAAATGTACCGTGTCATCAGGAGCAGGTGGTACGTTACAACCTGCTTAAATGTACCATGTCATCAGGAGCAGGTGGTACACTCCAACCAGCTTAAATGTACTGTGTCATCAGGAGAAGGTGGTACATTACAACCTGCTTAAATGTACCGTGTCATCAGGAGCAGGTGGTACACTCCAACCTGCTTAAATGTACTGTGTCATCAGGAGAAGGTGGTACGTTACAACCTGCTTAAATGTACCGTGTCATCAGGAGCAGGTGGTACGTTACAACCTGCTTAAATGTACCGTGTCATCAGGAGCAGGTGGTACACTACAACCTGCTTAAATGTACCGTGTCATCAGGAGCAGGTGGTACATTACAACCTGCTTAAATGTACCGTGTCATCAGGAGCAGGTGGTACGTTACAAACTGCTTAAATGTACCGTGTCATCAAGAGTAGGTGGTACACTACAACCTGCTTAAATGTACTGTCATCAGGTTTTTTTAAAGAAACAGGGGGTGGGCAAACATTCTGAACCACGTGCCAAAATGGGTTATATATATATATAAAAGAACCTGACCCAGAGAAGATGAGTTGAATGTCTATACGAAACATACAAAATAAATCTATTTTTACATGATTATCTAGTGATTTATTTAATCTGAAGATTAGATCACATAAAAAGAACGTCTACTCAGATTGCTTTTATCCACAAAAGTTACAAAAGGGGCGAATTGTTCATGATATACTGTTATAATAATATACTTGTATACACTTGCATCCATTGATATCAGATTTCTTTTGAGTCCAATTTGTATTGAGCTGACCGATGGTCATCGGCACAATTTATGGGGGCCCTTTAACAAATTCTATCAACTGGGGTCCCTCTGTTTTAAAATAAAATAAAATAAATTATGCCAATAAACACACATTTCCTAATCGATATTCCCTCTCACCCCCCCTCCCACACTCCAAGGCTCGTGACTCCAGACAAGTGTTCAGGTTGCTTTCGACCCCCCCCCCTCGCGGCAACCCAGGTTGACCACTCATTTGAATTAAACTTTCAACAAGTTAGACCTTTACAGAATGTAAGTTTTCAATTCTCGGTTTCCCCCTCGGCTACAGCAAGTATATAAGGACAATTTATTTATACATACAATATTTGTATAAATACAATTTATGTAAGACACCGTATCTGTTTAAGCAAAGGTTATGTGTAAACTTTCATAATTACATAATTTATTATCTGAAATACTAGCTGTACCCTGCAAAACCTTTGCATAGAGCTATAACCCCCTAAGGCTTGATCGATAGGCGAGGTTATTTTTTGGTTTCGGGCAGATCCGATTTTTTCATGAATGTATTTTAAACTGGAATACTGTTGTATTCATTCTTTACTTTCGATTTAACGCAGATCCCAAATCGCTTTTATATATGTATTATAATATACACAAAAATGATCATTGACTAAGGAGGCCTTTTGTAAATAAATTGAGAATCTCTGGTTTAGGAGAATTCAACAATCAAACCTTTGCAAAGTTATTTTGGTTGTCTAGTTTCCAGATAATGACAAATACTGAGACTGTGGCTATTCAAGTAAAAAATAATTCAGACTGTTCCAACTAAGCGCGTTTGACCCGACAGCAGTTCCTGCTATCAACGGGAGAAAATCACAATCCACCTCTGATCCAGGGAAGACGCTAAACGTCTGCTGTTTATTGAATGTTCACGAGATTCTCTAAGTCTATCACTCATTGGGTCATTATAAAAACAAATAACACGAAGCCATGGGACGTCACTTCCTGTATGGGTATATCTACCGCGCCAATTGAAATGTGTCAAGTCAAATTTTAAATTCTATTTTCTGTTTCCATTTTGCGGGACTATAATCAACTGGGTTGTAACTTCCGGAGGCTTGATGGTGTATTTCAGTGGTTCACTAATGTTTGCCCGCCCACTAAGAAAAAGAATAAAATAAAGAAAAGCTAAAAATATCTAAAAAAAAAAAATTAGGCAATAATTTAAAATGTTAGGAGACTCACTTGAAATCACAAGCCGGGGTCGCGGCCCACATTTGGAGACCCACTGATTTACAAAATGCAAGTGGGAGCGCAATTTACTAACCTTTATGAACTTAACGTTTTTTTTTTCATGTCTTTAATCTAGATCAGGCATCAACTTAAATAATTGGATGGAGTAGAAGGTCAACTATCTAAAGGGTGTGTGCGTGTGGGGGGGCTTTACAAAAATGAAATAAAATAACAAGCTCCCAAAAGGTCACCATGATCACGGTCAGGTCAATTAGGAAGTTAAAGTAAAGTTTGGTTTCTCAGCCAGAGAGGGGCCCAAAGGGGGCAGATACAGTAGATAATTCATTTTTATCTGTAACCATTGGTCAAGATCTCAAAATTTCTGATACGGCTACCGATCTCAAAAATCACTCAAGAGCAAAAACTGCCCCCCACCCTCGATAACCCAGACATAGCTGTATTCAACCACACCCAAGACTTGGACGTTATAGTGATATGAAAGTCACTAAGTCTTCTTATTGTCCCATTACACAAAGTTTTTTTTTTATACAGCAGGAGTGAATACCCTGTGACCTTTGAGCAACCTTTGACCTCTCTGAACAACCTTTGACCTCTCTGAAGAACCTTTGACCTCTCAATGGGTATCTTCATGAAATTTATTGATATAAATCAGATTTGATTTTTTTTTTTTACTAGACTTTACAAGAATGCTGAATGCAACCGTCGGGAAGGGAAGGGGGAGAGGGTAAAAATGGTGTTCTCCTCTCCCCCCCCCCCTTCTCCGTGAAGGTAGAGTATAAAGAACTAAATTAAAAAAAAAATAGAACAAAATTGTTTTTTTTTCATGTGATGTAATTTAATTTTAGTTCTACATAATATTGGTTCGTTGCTACCGAGGGGGGGGGGAAAGGTTTCAGCAAATGACTTTGATTGGTCGAAATGAAGTGACTATCTCAAGGGAGTTCTTATGCCTAGTAAAACGACGCAATCGTTCAAAAGCCCTCCACTGCATAACATTAAAAAAAAAATAAAATTACAACATGGAGTACTATTATATGAACTAGAAATGTATCAAGGGGGAAAAGATCTGGCATTATACAATAAAATGAACAATTTAAAAAAAATTAGGATTACGTAAACGGAAGAAAAAATATGAACAAAAGACCTGCAGCATGTACAGATTGAATGAAATTAATTACCTAGAGATTGCTGTAATCAAGTGAGTTTCTCTCGTCTCTAAATAAATAAATAAAAATAAAAACATAACTTGATTAATAAAAAAAAAACATTAATACATTTTTTTTTTATTTTTGATCCATTCACTGACATCTTGAAGTTGAATGAAAGAAAACGTTCCACATTTTATATCTTGAAATTTCTTTTATTTTTTTGTTTTACTTTTAAAATGTTCTAATTAAATTCTTTTCTGCCATTTACAGCATCAAACAAATATGACGTCATTTCATGATTTTTTTTAAACTTAAAACTTTGGAACACATTGTGAATGTATAATGAACAAAAAAAGTATTGTCGAGATAAGGAACATTATTATCGAGATAAGGAACATTAGACCAGATTGAACTTGACTTTGTTCTCTGGATAACGTTAGAATAAAGGTTAAAAAAAGTTTGGCAAAAAAATTTCAAGTTAGTTAAAAGTTTACATCTTTGTCTGAATAATTTAAATAGTTTAGATCTACAGTCTATAAAATGTCAATAGTTTAGATCTATAGTCTATAAAATGTCAATAGTTCATATCTATAGTCCATAAAATGTCAATAATTTATATCTATAGTCTATGAAAATGTAACATCTTGACATATTGTGGCAGTTTTCAAATAAACACGTTAAATTTTCTCTTACGTTTCAAAGCAAACCGTTTGAGGCCTTTTGAGTGAACCTAATTAATTATTTTTTATCTAAGAACTGCAACATTTCTATTCAACTTTTGCCCATTTATTTCTGGATATGAATAGCATTTAGCAATTCAAGTCTTGAAAGAGTTTTTTTTTTTTTTATTTATTTTTGTTTTGTGTGCAGTCAGAGAAGTATTAGTGTATTGTTAGTTGTTGGAAAAAAAGTCAAGTTTCCTTTAGACCAATAGACCAACGGGGGGCACATGAAATGTAGAGTGTCATCTGTTTCTGTTAACTTACGGAAGGACCAAAAAACATTGAAGTATTTAAAAATAGTAAATAATAGACACTAAGCTAAAAAAGAATAAACAAAGATTGAAACATAAAACAAAGATTGAAACATAAAACAAAGATTGAAACATAAAACAAAGATTAAAACAAAGATTGAAACATAAAACAAAGATTGAAACATAAAACAAAGATTGAAGCATAAAACAAAGATTGAAACATAAAACAAAGATTGAAACATAAAACAAAGATTGAAGCATAAAACAAAGATTGAAACATAAAACAAAGTTTGAAGCATAAAACAAAGATTGAAGCATAAAACAAAGATTGAAACATAAAACAAAGATTGAAGCATAAACAAAGATTGAAGCATAAAACAAAAATTTAAACATAAAACAAATAGCGAAACATAAAACAAAGATTGAAGCATAAAACAAAGATTGAAGCATAAAACAAAGATTGAAAAAAAAAAAAACTTTTAAAATAGTTTGATAGTATTTATGTGTACTGAACTTTACTCCGTCGTCAGGTGTAAATAGGTGTAGCCTACACTACTGTCAGACTGTATGGTCAAGCTCATTATTTTGACCTAGCCACCTAAACCTTTAGAGAGACGGGGAAAAGGAGGGGGGGGGGTGTGGTGGAGTGGGAGGCAACATGCCAAGTAAATTTTTTCACCGGTTCATGGAACACAACTTTCTTTTTATTTTTTTTTTTAAAAAAAAGAAAGATACAGGATTTATTCCCTCCCCTGTCATCGTAACCTATGCCCCGTCAGACGATCTCTGTTAATGGTTTCCTAGCGACAAGACATTAAACCGTAACATTGAGCCAATAAACTGGGGTGGGGTGGGGGAATAAAGTCGTCAGAGTGAGGCAGAACGCGAGTGTCTGGGGCGCGGTAGTTTACGTACCAAAAATATATTGACAAGTTCAAGGTTAGTAAACAGCCGTGCGGGCTACACAATAGAAGCTGTTTCATTTACAGCACAATAGGAGCTGTCTCATTTAGAACACAATAGAAGATGTTTCTTTTACAACACAGTAAAAGCTGTTTCATTCACAACGCACTAGAAGATGTTTCATGCACAACACAATAGAAGCTGTGTCATTTACAACACAATAGAAGCTGTTTCATTTACAGCGCAATAGAAGCTGTTTCATTTACAACACAATGAATACACACAACATAAAAAGCGACCATTCAAACAAAGTTGGCTTAAAATGTTCGATTCCCCAATAGAACTTTTTTCTTTTCCTGCCTGGCGTGGAATTGAACAACTCGCTTGTTCTTTTGGGAACCATGAAATAGCTAAGAAAAAGTTATCACTCGAATAAGGATAAGCAACATTATTAAATTTTTTTTTGTTATTATTTAAATTTGAATATCAACAAATTTTGTTTAAAAAGCTACGATGTACCAATACAAATGAGTTTTTAATCTACTTCTGTTGTTGTCAAAGTATCACAGTCTACATGATTAATTCGTTCCATAATGTACAGAAATATATATATATATAAGCCAACTAAAAAATACAAGTAAAATTAAGGTTTCTGTGTTTTACAACTTGTGTGCCTTCATTCATTTATAGGTCATAAAAATACTGTGTACTTTTCAAACATGTATAATTAGTTTGCTTTACTTATCTGATAATTTTTTTTTTATTTGTTATTAGCCTGGTAACTAGGTCATTCATTTTAACAATTTTTATCCAAACACCATAAATTTCGTCTTCTAGTCTAGTAATCTCCCTTGATCTGATAATTTCAATACCAATCCCATGACAGTCAAAATTTACGACCGAGACTTATTTACCAAGTCTGTTTATTTTTCTTATAGTATAAGCCTACGATCAGAACTAAACAAACATCTAAAGGGCTAGAGAAATGGGTTGCATGTGTGGTTGTGTGTGTGTTCAGGGAATGCATGTCCGGGAAATGTATATCCAATGAATGTATATCCAATTTCAAAGACAAGGCATCGATGGATTGAATGTTGACAATTTGATCATATTCATAAAATACAGTAAAGAGATATGTTGTAAGCGATAGAATGGGCTCTGAGTGTACGTTTGTGAGTAGGGAAGACAGAGAGATAAATAGAGAGAGAGAGACAGAGAGAGAGAAAGAGAAGGGGGAGAGAGCGTCTAGGGAATTTCCTGTCCATTTACAGAGATGCGGCGCCTGTTACTTGAATGCTGACCGCCTTGTCTATTCCATCTCTTAATGCTGTATTTACATTAAATTTTCTCTGAGAGCACATCAATTGTAATAGTTTTTGTGTTTTATTGCTCTATTTTCGTCTGACATCTATAAATGTTTGAAAGCCATAGAAAGAGTCTTTCAGCTATACAACATTAATCAAAGTTATTGAAATACAGAGTTAGGTTATGATAAGTCTTGTTCCAGTATTTTGATAAAATATTACAATTTAAATAAGAAAGGTTAGAAGCGTAACGAATTATTATTCAACATTTGTATCACTAGATTAGTAATATTATAATAAGAGAATGTAATAGAATGGTGATAGAATACAACAGAAACATTTCAATTTTGAGCCTTCTTTAAATTGAGCCACTTGATAAGTGGATCTATCTATCTATCTATCTATCTATCTATCTATCTATCTATCTATCTATCTATCTATCTATCTATCTATCTATCTATCTATCTATCTATCTATCTATCTATCTATCTATCTATCTATCTATCTATCTATCTATCTATCTATCTATCTATCTATCTATCTATCTATCTATCTATCTATCTATCTATCTATCTATCTATCCATCCATCCATCCATCCACCTAATCTATATCTATCTATCTTTATATCTATATTATATAGGTTTTCTATTTTATCCATTCCTTAGACTGTCTATCTGCCAAACATTTCCTTGCCTATTTCCTCCAGTATCCATGACATAATTCGGTAGCTCCCACTAGACAGCTGAGCATCTCATTACGTGCATCAACCATAATTTCACAAGGAACAGTAAACTAAGTGAGGTAAACAAACCAGCCGAGTCCAATTCTGACGACTAAATGTACCATTTGTTTTTTTTATAAACCACCAGTTTATAAAAATCAATCACTTTATTCAGTTTTGACAGACAATAGCGAGAAAAATTAATTTTCATTTTTCTTATTTTACAAAAAAAAAAAAAAAAATAATAATTTTGAAGCCATTCTCAACGGGAAAAATATATAAATCTGCCAACTAACTTCGATTTCACAATTAATTCAAATTAATGAAACTGATTTAGAGTTTAATGAAATTGATTAAATGGACATGAAAGTGACCACTGCATAATACAATCTCCACCAAGTCACTCCACCTAACTCCTCTCCCTGCCTCCCCCCCCCTTCCTCCCCTACCCCATGCCCCTAAGCTCTTTTTATCTCGACCAGTTTTAGACCTGTCGATCTTTATTTAATTTGTAATCGGAAAAACAGGGGAGAGAATTTAATTACTTTACGTTCAAGGGGAGATAAGAATTCACATTAAATAGCTCTATCTAACTATCTATCTATCTATCTATCTATCTATCTATCTATCTATCTATCTATCTATCTATCTATCTATCTATCTATCTATCTATCTATCTATCTATGTACCTATCTATCTGTCTGTCTGTCTGTCTGTCTGTCTGTCCGTCCGTCCGTCTGTCTGTCTGTTTGTCTATCTAAAGTAACTAACAACACCTCATTTTTCTTCTATTATAAGATCTACATTTAGTAATCAGCTTATTTATACAAACTAATATGCGTCAGATAAACCACTATGGTTGCCTCCCATTTTGAGCAAAATTAAAAAAAAAAAACTGAGGTGATGATAACCAAGGGGGGTAATATAGATGAAACGTTTTCAACCACCAGTAGCTGAACATTTATCTACACCTACTTTCAAACGGGTGATGAAAATACAAAAAAAAAAAAGGGGGGCGCCACGTTTTTTGGTCAGGGCGTCTCTGGGTGTCACCACACATTGTATTGAGTGTTGATTTATTTTTTCCTTTTGGTAAGGTTTGTTTATTTTTCAGAAAAAGGGAAACAACTGTACCAAGATTTCGGAACATCCTCGAGGGTTATTGCCCCTGATTTACTGTAACAGTTTTTAGGTGACAGAGAGGTTTTGGTGATCTGTTTTTTTTTTATTTAGTCCGGCGATCTGGTCTGCCACACGTTGGTGGTCACTCTTGAGCTGCCATTGGCCATTACTTTGTCCGAACGATCGATGTGTTGATCTGTCCCTCTCTAACACCACCCGCTGGCATTTTGATGATGTAATGAATGGACACGGGACAGAGAGAATGTGTATATGAAGATTTTTATTTTGTTTTATTTCAAAATACTGCGACATGAAAGAATGTTTCCTGTATTTATTAAAGAAAAATTGCATTTTGTTACTTTGTGTATTACTTGTTATATATCCTATATATACCTTATTTGAGGCATTTTCATCTCGCTAACGGAGCCTTTGCAGTACGCGGTGGATGTGCAAAGTGTGAGGCCTAGGGGTGAGTGTTGTCTGTGAGGCCTTGGGGGAGTGTTTTCTGTGAGGCCTAGGGGGGGTGTTTTCTGTGAGGCCTAGGGGTAGTGTTGTCTGTGAGGCCTAGGGGTAGTGTTGTCTGTGAGGCCTGGGGGAGTGTTTTCTGTGACGCCTAGGGGTAGTGTTGTCTGTGGGGCCTCTGGGGTAGTGTTGTCTGTGAGGCCTAGGGGGAGTGTTGTCTGTGAGGCCTAGGGCGAATTGCATCTATGAGCCCTTGGCCGATGTTTATTTTTGAGACGCGTAACACACGTTAATTTTTGTCACAGTCCCCATGAGGCATCAACAAATGAAGAGGGCGTGGTCAGATGCAGACGCCCCATTAGCTACCCTATTTTCGATTGTAATGCCATGTACCAAGAGTTTGGAGTAGAGTGAATAATTCAAAATTGTGTTATCATAATCAGTTTCCGGTGATGAAATTAATGTAACAATAGGTCGAGTGACATTGTTCCCAGTGCTTCAAAGTACAACTGGTTCTATTTCAGTATACATTATTTTTTTAATGCAGATAAAACAAAAAAAAAATGATTACATAAAAGTGTATCGAATGTACACAATCAGGTCAAAGGTCGATTTATCTGATTAAATTTATCACAAGAGATCAGAAGAACAACAATTTAAAAACAAAAAACCAACTCCACAAACATCGCCACGCGGGCAGAGAGGGAGAGGGGTGGAGGGAAGCAGGTACAAATGACATAAATGTACTTTTGATTGTGTCTGACCTACATTCTATTCAGATTTATTCAATGAAAGTTTAGCCTTGAGGGTATGGCATCTACTTTCATATTATTTTTTTCATGAAAGTCGGTTTATTTTCAAAAAAAAAATAAAGAAAAAAATCTTTTAGTAGGGCCAAACTCTTCAAGGACAGTTAAACTGAGTGCATTTAATCTATATAAATAATAGCGATTTGGATTCTGCGTTAAATCGAAAAGTAAAGAATTAATACAACAGTATTCCAGTTTAAAAATACAATCATAAAAAAATCGGATCTGCCCGAAACCAAAAAAAATAACCTAGCCTACCGATCAACCCTAAGGGGATATAGCTCTATGCAAAGGTTTTTGCAGGGTACAGCTAGTATATAAATAATAAAAAAAATTAAAACTAACTTCAATATGATCAGTTTACGAGTATATACAGATAAAAAAACAATAAACGTGCTAGTCTTGGTGCCATAAAAAGACAAACTTCATTAGAAGTTACAATAAAATAGAACAAACAAAACAAATGAAACCTTTTTTTAATGTCTGCGTTATTGTGAACTTGTTTCAGTCCTCGGTACATTAACATCGGTGACTGTTATAGTTTCCTACTTTATGTCGGTTGGCCATTACTGGAATACACACAAACTTAGAGACCATGTTTGCACGGCTGTTATAATACATGTGTCTACAGAGGCGATCACACAATAGTGAGTAAACAAAACGACGTATCCATTAATAAAGTTTTATGAGTGCAGGAGTATATTGTGTTGACATGCGCTTTAGTGTCAATCAGTGTATCCTTTTGTCTGTCTTCCAGTATCTACAGTATCTATCTATCTATCTATCTATCTATCTAATTATCTATCCATCGACCCATCTGTGTCTCGCTCTGCCAGTCTTTCTATCAATGTGTGTCTCTATAAATTCGTGTCTCTGTCAATGTGTTTCCTTGTCCATGAGTGTCTAAGGTAGTCTGTCTAAGTGTGTCGTCTGTCTAAGTGTGTCCGTCTAAGTGTGTTTGGCTAAGTGTGTCTGTCTTAGTATGTCTAATTGTGTCTGTCTAAGTGTGTCTAAGTGTTGTCTGTCAATGTATACTCCAACCAACAACTCGTGTATTATAAAATGACATCAAGACAGTGTCACCCATGTTTTAAGCCAGTGATTCTCAAAGGACGTATTGCAGCCTAATTGTATTTGTGTCCACAATCCACTCGTTTCATTTATCACAATCCTATTCCTCTATATGCTACAAAACGTAAATTAATTAAATTAAACGAAGTGGCTACGGATACAGCAAATGTAATCCGTATTTTGTTAATGTTTGTTTTCTAGGCTAGGGTTAGGGTTAAGGTTAGGGATAGGGTTAAGGTTAGGGATAGGGATAGGGTTAGGATAGGGTTAGGGATAGGAGCATTATCTATAGCTGGACCCCGAAAAAAAATAATTCGGAATCCAGCAATCGCGCACGCGCAAAAAAAAATAGTCCGTCTAGAGCGCTAGAGTGCATGCGCGTTTGCTGTATCCGCAGCCACTGCGTAAATTAAATCAACTTAATTAAACTGGAGGAAATCACTCCACAGATATAAAATTGATGACATTAAATTTTTTTTTGGTCTTTCCTAGTCTTTATTTACACCCTGGTCATGAAAAAAACAAAACAGCATACATATTGGGTCGCAAAAACTGATATGTTTGTGAACCACTGTTTCATTTTGATTCATCAAACATCATTCAAGTGTTAAATCAGTCCATCTTGTCAGACTATTGCAACACTTTGTCGACTCGTGGACTATTAAAATACAAGCAATTAAGCCTGTTCCATTCTGGACACAGGACGTGTTAGCGCATTTTCGTGTTATGTATCAGTACGTTTGTTAGCTTTCAGTAAATATTTGTAAATTTTGTAAATGTTTATAAATTCAATTGTGTAATGCATATATCTGTAAAAAAAAATTATAAAGACGTTTCTTTATATTTGAAAAAAAATTATTGTCTCTTAAATATAACTACAAGTGGTTTGTGGTTACTGAAATAGGACTCATAATTGAAAACATTCTAAATTATAGTCATTTAATCGTCCGAAAACTCCGTCAATTGTTGCATAGCTCTGATACTTTCAATTAAACTCAGAACACAAGCTTACTATTTCATTTGATGAGTTTCTTAATAAATCTTGGTGAAACTACGTGCTGCAGTATTTCGCACCAAATGAATGGGTTATTGGACGTACAAGGTGTATATATAATAGTAGCCCTGAAGCCCGGCCCTCAGAGGTCCTATCGCGAAATGAACTTTTGATGTACACATGGCAGGCCAAGACCTACAAAATGATATATACATAATGGGTCTAGGACTTATGGTTGTTGAGATCTAGGGTGATGACAGACAGACAGACAGACAAAACGGGGACAATAGAGCATTTTTTTTTCGACAATACTCTAAAAAACTTGTTTAACTACTCGGTATTTGGAAACTGGATAACATCCGCACGCTTGGAGTTTTACTTATGGATTGTGTGGATACAGTATCCATTGTGAAATAAACCATTTGTAGTTTGATGTAAAGTGAATACAAAGTCCTACGCGTCACTAGGTCACGGCGAACCTCTGGTCGTGTGGGTCTGAACTGGGAAGAAAAAGAAATAAAGCATTATTGTTAGCTCAGTTATAATTGCTCAACTCAGCATCTTCTCCCCTGAACTCCCCCCCCCCATTCCCTGAACTTTTGTTGAATAACAAATAAATAAAAAAGGGCATTTAAAAAAAAATAATCAGTCTTCAATGGGGAGTTAAATCTCGTGAGTATATTTTGTGTCCAACTGACCACAATAATGCTCTCCCCTTAGAACGTGTTTTTATAGCCGTGTGTGTGTGTGTGTGTGTGTGTGTGCGTGTGTGTTTGTGTCAATGTGTTTGTGCGGGGTGGGGGTGGAGGGGGATGAGAGTGTATAGTTGTTCATTCCCACCCCCTACCCCCCCCACACCCCCACCATCAAATGACTAGCTATAAAAGTTAAAATCTTGAATGACTGTAAAAAGACTGTCGTAATAATAGAATGCTACAGTTGGGCCACAACGGAAAGAGATTCTATCACGCGATTGGAACAAAATTATTTTAAAGAAAAGTCCGATGGAAGAGAGTGAATGGTCAGTGAAATAAAAGAACATAATATCATGAGTTTGTTGATAAAGTTGAGAATAATATTGATATATTTAATGGCGACGAGAATAAAGTATGGCTGTCGATCTAGACTCGATCAATATTGATATTTGTTGGACGTTATTACCAATCTTTAAAACTGTCTCTGTTTGATTGAGATTTTAGAATATCTCTGAAGTGTAATATTGATTCAGTAACTTGTAGTAATAGAACCTATATTTTTTTTTTATTTTTAGAATATTTTCACAAGCAAACCATTATTGGGTTTGTTGAGGACGACTCACGGTTTTTTGTGTTTGATGGGTACTATCTAAACATTGGATGTCACAATTAACTAGGCCGCTGAATACTGACAGACGATGAATCAACTCAACAGGAAGTTCCACAAACACATCAAATAAGTTTAATTATACATACTTGTAAAGTTCAAAGAACATGACATGATTACATTAGACATATAACATCTGACTTCTATCTAGTCTAAGCCGCAGCTTCCTAACATAATCTGGACTTCCCCTTTCTACGAAGCCCAGGGATCAAGTCACTAATGCATCTACGGAGTCCAAAACTCATCCGCTACTTCTTTCTGTTAGTTGGTATTCCGAAAGCGCGTCATAGTCCAAAATTTAAAAAAAAATGTAATATACCAAAAATGACGTATACACCAGAAACAGCTACATTCACTATCCCGCGCGATTTAAAAACGCGACATGTCGTCCTGCTAGGGGTGGGCATTGCCAATAATAAAACGCGTCATCACTTCAATGCTCAGCCAAATCGCGTCATCATTTTATGCATACCACAGACTTGCACTGCAATCGATTTAACCCTTTGCAGTAAAAACTGTGGAACATACATTTAAAATGGATCTTATTCAGGACTCCATATCTCAAATAACGTAGGGCCTTATCAAGTGTAAATCCGGCCTTGGATGTGGTCAAGGGTTTGATCCCCGATTAGTGACCAGTGATTTCAACCCGATCCTATTAAAAATTGCCGAGTCCACTCAGCTTTAAATGGTCGCCTGACTTTAATAGTGAAGGTAAAGACAGCCGGACGTTGTGCCAGTCAAACTAATTTTTCATGGGTACAGCAAGAGATGAATGTTTACCATTCACTAGTACCGATGGTCCTAATTACTTCAAGGAAAACTTTTACATTTCAGTAAATCTCTTCAATAAAAAATCGGATCAGTATCCCACGATATGTGGGACGGATGGCCGAGTGGTGTAGATACTCGACTGTCGACATGTGCTAACCACACAATCCCTTCAAATGCCGAGGTTATAGAAACAGATTAATTCTACACTTCATCTGCCCCGATGGCCCGTTTGGGCTAAGAAGGGAACTTTACTTTTATTTTATCCCACGATAAACAATATAAATCAGACGGTTAAGAGCATGATCAATATATTTTGTTTAATACCGTCAAAAATTAAAATTCAATGGAGTTCGAGGCTATTTGAAGATTAGAACTAAGTTGGCTCAAATTGCTCTGGTTGGTCATGTGGTATTATAAAAGTTTTTTTTTCATGATTTATTTTCGTGGGTTATAACCATAAATTATTTTCGAAAATCTATTTATACTCATTTTTAGTTATTTTTATAACCTTTTTATTCATTTCTGGGTAAAAATTACAAGATGAATGATAATTATAGTTTTTGTAAAACAAGCTAATTTTAGGGAATTAATTATGATCATTGACGTCATCAGGTCTATAAATAACTTTTCTTTCGATCTTTCTTAAACTTTTCTTAGTGAGTCTTTGTTTACCTTCTAGTGTTATGTGTGTGTGTGTGTGTGGGGGTTGCTTGGTTCTAAATATTTAAACAAACTGTAAGGATCAAACAAACATACCTAAAATAAGGATCACTGTTGTGTGCAGTGAATGATGTCAGATATATTGGCTTAGACTGTTGTCTGTCCAATCTAAGAAGTGTCAAGAAATGTTGGCGCTTTGCATTCCATGAAGTGCCAGGCATTGAATGCGGAAGATCAGATCTGTCACAGAACAGGGCACAGTCAGGCAAACAAAAAGCCCCCACGGGTCAGTCTGTTGATGAAACACTTGGTGGGGGAAAAAATAAAACAACAGAGCAGAGACCCGAAGCGTGTTGGATACTGGGCCCTGGTTCTATATGGGTTTTGTTTTACTTTAAGTTTTGTTTGTATTTCTTAAATGGTCTAAAGTGGAGGTGCGGGGGGGGGGCGTGTGAGTAAGTAATCTGTTGAGCAACGTTAAGGACTTGAGTGAGTGAAGGATAGAGAGAGAGAGAGATGAAGTGGTAGAATAACTATACTGGTCAAAGGTGAATGACTTGTGTGAGTGAAGGATAGAGAGAGAGAGAGAGATGAAGTGGTAGAATAACTATACTGGTCAAAGGTGAATGACTTGTGTGAGTGAAGGATAGAGAGAGAGAGATGAAGTGGTAGATTAACTATACTGGTCAAAGGTGAATGACTTGTGTGAGTGAAGGATAGAGAGAGAGAGAGAGATGAAGTGGTAGATTAACTATACTGGTCAATGGTGAATGACTTGTGTGAGTGAGGGATAGAGAGAGAGAGATGAAGTGGTAGATTAACTATACTAGTCAAAGGTGAATGACTTGTGTGAGTGAAGGATAGAGAGAGAGAGAGAGATGAAGTGGTAGATTAACTATACTGGTCAAAGGTGAATGACTTGTGTGAGTGAAGGATAGATAGAGAGAGATGAAGTGGTAGATTAACTATACTGGTCAAAGGTGAATGACTTGTGTGAGTGAAGGATAGAGAGAGAGAGAGAGATGAAGTGGTAGATTAACTATACTGGTCAAAAGTGAGTGACTTGTGTGAGTGAAGGATAGAGAGAGAGAGAGATGAAGTGGTAGATTAACTATACTGGTCCAAGGTGAGTGACTTGTGTGAGTGAAGGATAGAGAGAGAGAGAGATGAAGTGGTAGATTAACTATACTGGTCAAAGGTGAATGACTTGTGTGAGTGAAGGATAGAGAGAGAGATGAAGTGGTAGATTAACTATACTGGTCAAAGGTGAATGACTTGTGTGAGTGAAGGATAGAGAGAGAGAGATGAAGTGGTAGATTAACTATACTGGTCAAAGGTGAATGACTTGTGTGAGTGAAGGATAGAGAGAGAGAGAGAGATGAAGTGGTAGATTAACTATACTGGTCAAAGGTGAATGACTTGTGTGAGTGAAGGATAGAGAGAGAGAGAGATGAAGTGGTAGATTAACTATACTGGTCAAAGGTGAATGACTTGTGTGAGTTAGGGATAGAGAGAGAGAGAGATGAAGTGGTATATTAACTATACTGGTCAAAGGTGAATGACTTGTGTGAGTGAAGGATAGAGAGAGAGAGAGATGAAGTGGTAGATTAACTATACTGGTCAAAGGTGAATGACTTGTGTGAGTGAAGGATAGAGAGAGAGAGATGAAGTGGTAGATTAACTATACTGGTCAAAGGTGAATGACTTGTGTGAGTGAAGGATAGAGAGAGAGAGAGATGAAGTGGTAGATTAACTATACTGGTCAAAGGTGAATGACTTGTGTGAGTGAAGGATAGAGAGAGAGAGAGAGATGAAGTGGTAGATTAACTATACTGGTCAAAGGTGAATGACTTGTGTGAGTGAAGGATAGAGAGAGAGAGAGAGATGAAGTGGTAGATTAACTATACTGGTCAAAAGTGAGTGACTTGTGTGAGTGAAGGATAGAGAGAGAGAGAGATGAAGTGGTAGATTAACTATACTGGTCAAAGGTGAGTGACTTGTGTGAGTGAAGGATAGAGAGAGAGAGAGAGAGATGAAGTGGTAGATTAACTATACTGGTCAAAGGTGAATGACTTGTGTGAGTGAAGGATAGAGAGAGAGAGATGAAGTGGTAGATTAACTATACTGGTCAAAGGTGAATGACTTGTGTGAGTGAAGGATAGAGAGAGAGATGAAGTGGTAGATTAACTATACTGGTCAAAGGTGAATGACTTGTGTGAGTGAAGGATAGAGAGAGAGAGATGAAGTGGTAGATTAACTATACTGGTCAAAGGTGAATGACTTGTGTGAGTGAAGGATAGAGAGAGAGACGGATAAAGTGGTAGATTAACTATACTGGTCAAAGGTAAGTGACTTGTGTGAGTGAAGGATAGAGAGAGAGAGAGAGATGAAGTGGTAGTTTAACTATACTGGTCAAAGGTGAGTGACTTGTGTGAGTGAAGGATAGAGAGAGAGAGAGATGAAGTGGTAGATTAACTATACTGGTCAAAGGTGAATGACTTGTGTGAGTGAAGGATAGAGAGAGAGAGATGAAGTGGTAGATTAACTATACTGGTCAAAGGTGAATGACTTGTGTGAGTGAAGGATAGAGAGAGAGAGATGAAGTGGTAGATTAACTATACTGATCAAAGGTGAATGACTTGTATGAGTGAAGGATAGAGAGAGAGAGAGAGATGAAGTGGTAGATTAACTATACTGGTCAAAGGTGAGTGACTTGTGTGAGTGAAGGATAGAGAGAGAGAGAGAGATGAAGTGGTAGATTAACTATACTGGTCAAAGGTGAGTGACTTGTGTGAGTGAAGGATAGAGAGAGAGATGAAGTGGTAGATTAACTATACTGGTCAAAGGTGAATGACTTGTGTGAGTGAAGGATAGAGAGAGAGATGAAGTGGTAGATTAACTATATTGGTCAAAGGTGAATGACTTGTGTGAGTGAAGGATAGAGAGAGAGAGAGATGAAGTGGTAGATTAACTATACTGGTCAAAGGTGAATGACTTGTGTGAGTGAAGGATAGAGAGAGAGAGAGAGAGAGAGAGAGATGAAGTGGTAGATTAACTATACTGGTCAAAGGTGAATGACTTGTGTGAGTGAAGGATAGAGAGAGAGAGAGAGATGAAGTGGTAGATTAACTATACTGGTCAAAGGTGAATGACTTGTGTGAGTGAAGGATAGAGAGAGAGAGAGATGAAGTGGTAGATTAACTATACTGGTCAAAGGTGAATGACTTGTGTGAGTGAAGGATAGAGAGAGAGAGGGATAAAGTGGTAGATTAACTATACTGGTCAAAGGTGAAGGACTTGAGTGAGTGAGAGAAGGATAGAGAGAGAGAGAGAGAGAGAGAGGGATAAAGCGGTAGATTAACTATACTGGTCAAAGGTGAAGGATGTCACGTGAAAGTCTTTAAAAGCATGACATGTTGACATCTCGATCTTTTTTTAAGAATTAGCGATATAAATAAGTTTGCTTCACACGGGAGTCCATGTGTGTGTGTGTGTAAAGTCCATGTGTGTAAAGTCCATGTGTGTGTGTGTGTGTGTAAAGTCCATGTGTGTGTGTGTAAAGTCCATGTGTGTGTGTAAAGTTCATGTGTGTGTGTGTGTGT
Organism: Bulinus truncatus; assembly: GCA_021962125.1. NCBI lineage: Eukaryota > Metazoa > Mollusca > Gastropoda > Planorbidae > Bulinus > Bulinus truncatus. Next base: position 3,855,581 of record JAGDYQ010000060.1, on the reverse strand, counting down.
GTGTGTGAAGTCCATGTGTGTGTATGTAAAGTCCATGTGTGTGTGTGTGTGTAAAGTCCATGTGTGTGTATGCGTGTTTGTGTGTGTGTGTAAAGTCCATGTGTGTGTGTAAAGTGCATGTGTGTGTGTGTAAAGTCCATGTGTGTGTGTGTGTGTGTAAAGTCCATGTGTGTGTGTGTGTAAAGTCCATGTGTGTGTGTGTAAAGTCCATGTGGGTGTGTGTAAAGTCCATGTGTGTGTGTGTAAAGTCCATGTGTGTGTGTGTAAAGTCCATGTGTGTGTATGTAAAGTCCATGTGTGTGTGTGTAAAGTCCATGTGTGTGTGTGTGTGTGTGTAAAGTCCATGTGTGTGTGTGTGTGTAAAGTCCATGTAAGGATGAAATCTATTAGATTAAATAAACCACTGATGGGATTTTTTTTTTTTTATGATGCCCTTCTTTTATCCCCCACCAGAACCCATGGTGCTATGGCTTTGAAGGCACAACGGGAGATATAGCGAAACATTTAACGATGACCTAAAAAAATATCCATTTGTCGAACCCGGGATCCCTCAGATCGACAGTCCAGCGCTGTACCACACGGCCATCCCTACTCCCCCCCCCACCCCCCCCCCCGCCTACTGAGTTTATGTTGAGCTAGGATTTGAACCCAACGTTAGTGGCCAACATCTCAGGTCTAGAAAGTCGTCAGGGTGTTTTTGTCAATATCTCACTCAATAAAAGAAATAACAGTGTCATGGAATATCTACAATATCAAAGAATGTCACCATTGTATTCAAATGTCTTCATTGTCAAAGAATTTCTTGATTGTCAATAAATATCTACATTTTCATAGAATGTTTTAATTGTCATAGAATGTCTTCATTGTCATTAGAAAGTAAAAAAAGGAAAATGCCATATAATGTCTTCATTGTCATATAATGTGTTCAATTTCAAGTCGTTTATGTATTTGTTATGACTATTACTGTACAAACATCGACTAACGGATATACGTCACAACCTTGACCACTGCCTCATGGACATGTCATGCTAATTAAGAATACAGACAAACTTGTTTCTAAGTCGCCTACACACGAAATATGTTGTATCCGGCCGTTCTATTAATATATGAATATTACTGAATACAGTATAGCATCGCTTTTATAACAAATTCAATTGTGTTAACCTGATTGATTTCTTGTAGACGCATATCTCGTCTAACTGTTGTGAGTTATGCCCCCCCCCTGTGAGGAAGAGAATACATCTCGTAAGATAGTATAGAAAGATCATACAATTGTTAAGATGACCTTCTTTCATCCCCACCATAGCCGATAGTGTAATGACCACGGGGGGGGGGGGAGACATAGCGGGAACTTTAACCATGACCTGAAAAATACATTGGTCGTCCTCACCAAAGATCTAACCAGGGACCCTCAGATTTAATAGGAAGAATCGTTTAAATAAATATTGATAGGTTCAAAGGTCAAAACTGTATTAATAGCACACATATAGAAGTTAAAGGCGGTTAAAAAATAGACAGTTGAATCATTTTTGTCAACATATTCTGTATTTATCTGAGGAAGGAAAAAGGAACATTATCCAAACTTTCAGACATTTGCCTTTCTTCTTTGTTTTTTGGTCTGAAAGCAAAATATAATGTATCTTGGGAAGAAAAAATTACATAACAATGTATTTAAACCTGTCGCCGGCTAACTTGGATCTCGTAGCGTGTGTTAAGTAAATATTCCGCCTGAAATACCCCCCCCTCCCTCTATATCCGCCCCCACACCCACCCCCACCCCCACACCCACCCCCACCCTTTCGCCAAAAAAAAAACAAACAAACGACTTTCTCGATCAATTGCAGCGGTCACTGTAAAGCCAGGGGGTGGTAATCACTTCCCGGTCCAGGGAAATATATCAGTCCTGGTTGTCTCCTCTTTACGACTTTACGAGCCGAAATATTTGTAACCAGGCCCCCCTCCTAATAAAAATAAATAAAAGATAATTCAGGTTCCACAACTCTGGCCATTCCCTGGCGGTGACTTCCGGTTCCAGCTCAGCCTCAAATGGACCAGCATTAGATTTAAATGGAGTAAACATGACGTAAATAACCGTCTTCTGCGACTTGCTAATGGCCTCAAAGACCAAAATATCCAAAGCAGAATGGTTTTCAATTATGTGTTTGTTCTGTCAGTGGTAGTAGAAGACAAAAAAAAAACTTAAGAAATTCATTTCACGAAATAAATGTGAACAATGAGTGTCAAAGTAATCTAAATCTACTTTGGTCTTGTGGTGTTTTTTACCTCAATACAAATAATTGATCAACTTTTCGATACATCTTAGGTCAAAACTTGATTTACGAGATTAAGCAAGTTGATTTACTTGCTGCATGAAATGTTTATTGACACCGGAATGAGCCGACGTTCTCAATCGGTGTAACGCGTACCCTAAAGGGTTTACGGCAAAGGGGTATGCAGAGGTAAAACAGCAACATATAATTTTCGATTATGACAACAAATTGTTTGAAGAACTTTACGTGTGCGGTGTACAGGCGGTCACACTTTCGCACCCTTTGGGGTACAGTTGCATAAAATGTTGAGATCCACCGGGTAAGAGAATATGTCTATTTTGAGTCAGAAATGAGACGCCAAGCTATCTAGAAACGAGGGTGGACAATACATTCCAATAAAAATTACGATACTTTGAACCATTAACGGCGTAATATCAATATATCTGTCCCTCATTTCATCCATCCATCTATCTATATGTCAATGCATTTTGTCGTATCTATAGAAATAATGGCGGTGTGGGTTCTGCGTTAAATCGAAAGTAAAGAATTCATACAACAGTATTCCAGTTTAAAATCGTCAAACGTAATTAATAGTAATACAAATCAAGAAAAAAAAATTGGATCTGCCCGAAACCAAAAAAATAGCCTAGCCTACTGATCAAACCTAATGGAATATAACTCTATGCAAAGGCTTTGCAGGGTTCAGCTAGTATAATATAATATTTATTTATTACGTATGTATGTAATTCGGGCAGTTGGGGCTCGTCAGCCTGGGAGGGCAACCCATCTAGGGGAAGGAAAACCCTGATTTCAAACCGCTGCTGCCTTGCAGGCTAACCCAACCATGGGAAAGGCTTCGGGAGTCAACCCCGAGGAAAAATCAGGAGCCGGGGTCCCTAAGACGGATGTACACCATTCATGATGTCCTTCCGGCAACTTCTGCAGCCAAGTCGTCTCCAAGCGTGGTGCTTTGCACCCCCTTGGGCCCCGTCGACAAAGCCGAGAGGGAGGCCCTGTTGTCTGGGCAGCGCAAGGCCTCCACAAACTTCGCCCAGGCCTGCGCTCTGGAGACGTTACTCCAGTCTCGCCCCACGGCGAGAGCACAAACAAGAAGACAGCAGTCTACGGGTTATAAGTCCTTGCTCAATTGGCGTAGAGCTGAACGCCACGGGCTGTCTTCAATGGTGGGAGGGTCCCTCGTAGTCCCACTGGTCAACTACCGCCCGCCTTAAGCTGGGCAGCCCCCGGCCAATAAGGTGTTGACCCGCCACGGCCTGCCTGCTCCAGTGGGTGCCTGGCGCTTAGAGCGCAGCTCAACAGGCAGATCGTTACCACATGCACCAGGAAGACATTCAAAGATAAAGACGGAGTCTCCAGCTCTCCGCATTGCAAGCTGGAACGTGCGCACTATGCGCACTGGACTGACAGATGACTTACAGAAAATCGATGACTTCCGCAAGACCGCAGTCATCGATCTTGAGCTGCACAGACTAAACATCGATGTGGCAGCCTTACAAGAAACGCGCCTCCCAGAGACTGGATCTTTGAGGGAAGCACACTATACGTTTATCTGGCAGGGGAAAGACGTCGAGGAATCCAGAGAACACGGAGTCGGCTTCGCCATAAAGAACACCCTGCTCCAAATGATTGAACCTCCTTCCCACGGCACAGAGAGAATCCTTACCCTGCGTCTATCCACAGCATCTGGTACCGCCAACCTCCTCTGCATCTATGCACCAACCATGCAAGCCAGCACGGAGACTAAAGACCAGTTCTATGAGCTATTAAACAGCGCAATTGCCGCAGTCCCTGCTTCGGAACACCTCTACCTCCTGGGGGATTTTAACGCTCGTGTTGGTTCTGATCATGACTCTTGGTCAAGTGTGCTGGGTCACCATGGCATAGGGAAAATGAACGAAAACGGCCAGAGATTACTCGAACTCTGCTGCTATCACGGCCTATGCGTGACAAACACCTACTTTCAGAACAAGGCATGTCACAAGGCGTCCTGGAGACATCCAAGATCAAATCACTGGCATCAGTTGGACCTGATCATCACCAGGCGCGACTCTCTGAATAACGTTCGTAACACCAGAGCCTACCATAGCGCCGATTGCGATACAGACCACTCCCTCATTGCCTCCAAGATAAAGCTGCGCCCCAAGAGACTCCATCATTCCAAAAAGAAATGCCAGCCAAAAATCAACACCAGTCAAACCACCAACCAAGCCAAAAACCAGGAGTTCATAGCAAGGCTGGGGAACTGCGAAGCTGCAACCAAGAGTCGAATGCAGAAGATATGTGGAATTCGCTCCGGAACACTATCTACAGAGCTGCTGCTCTGACGTATGGTACAAAGGAGCACAAGAATACCGACTGGTTTGAGGCAAACGCTGTTGAACTAGAGCCCGTCATTGATGCCAAGAGAAAAGCACTGATAAGCTACAAACGCGACCCAAGTCAGCACAATCTTCTGGAGCTGAAGGCTGCTCGGAGAAAGGCCCAGCAGACTGCCCGTAGCTGCGCAAATGACTACTGGCTTCAACTGGCATACAGCATCCAGCAAGCGTCGGAGACTGGCAACATAAGGAGGATGTATGAGGGCATCAAGCAAGCAACTGGCAAATCATCAAAGAAGACTGCACCCTTGAAATCCAAATCAGGGGATATCATCACTGACAAAAGCAAGCAAATGGGCAGGTGGGTGGAACACTATCTAGAGTTGTACTCCAGTGAAAACTCTGTCACACAGAGAGCATTGGACGATACAGAAGACTTGACCGTCCTGAAGGAGCTGGATGCTGAACCTACCATGGATGAACTCAGTAAAGCCATTGATGCCCTGAACAGTGGTAAATCGCCGGGTGAGGATGGCATCCCGCCTGAAATCATCAAATGCGGAAAACCTGCCCTATTAGAGCCACTCCATGAGCTCCTCTGCCTATGTTGGAAGGAAGGCAGAGTTCCGCAAGACATGCGCAACGCCAAGATAGTCACCCTGTACAAGAATAAGGGGGATCGCAGTGACTGTAACAACTACAGGGGTATTTCATAGCTGAGCATTGTAGGCAAAGCCTTTGCACGCGTGGTCCTCAACCGTCTTCAGGTTCTCGCAAACCGCGTGTACCCCGAATCACAATGCGGCTTCCGACAAGAGAGATCCACTGTCGACATGATATTCTCAGTGCGTCAGCTCCAGGAGAAGTGCAGAGAACAGCAGATGCCGCTGTACATCGCCTTCATCGACCTAACCAAGGCGTTTGACTTAGTAAGCAGAAGCGGCCTGTTCCTGTTACTGAAGAAGATCGGATGTCCACCTCAGTTGCTCAACATTATAACCTCCTTTCATGATAATATGCAGGGAGTCGTCAGCTACGATGGGGACACTTCAGAACCCTTTACAATCAAAAGCGGAGTCAAACAGGGCTGTGTTCTAGCGCCTACACTATTCGGCATATTTTTCTCTATGATGCTGAATTTTGCATTTAAAGACTCTATAGAAGGTGTCTACCTACATACCAGAAGTGATGGGAAGCTGTTGAACATGGCCCGCCTAAGAACAAAAACCAAGATCCGCACTATCCTTATCAGAGACATGCTGTTCGCTGATGACGCAGCCCTGACAGCACACACAGAGGAACACCTACAGCTCCTGATGGATCGCTTAGCTCAAGCATGCATAGAATTCGGACTGACCATCAGTATCAAGAAAAACCAACATCATGGGTCAAGGCATCCCAGCTCCACCCTCAATCACCATCGACAACGAAGTTCTGGAGGTCACCGACAAATTCACATATTTGGGCTCCACCATCACCAGCAGTCTGTCCCTGGATGACGAGATCGACAAAAGGCTTGCCAAAGCAACCAGTGTCATGGCCAGACTAAGCAAACGAGTATGGACTAACAAACATTTGACACTGAACACCAAGCTCAAGGTATACCAAGCATGTATTCTCAGCACTCTTTTATATGGCAGCGAAACCTGGACTACCTATACCAAACAGGAAAATCGTCTCGAGAGCTTCCACCTCCGCTGTCTCCGTCGCATCCTTGGCATCAGATGGCAGGACAAAATCACCAACACTGCCGTACTCAAACAAGCCAGCTCACTGAGCATGCATCTCCTTCTGTGCCAAAGACGTCTACGCTGGCTGGGTCATGTGCATCGAATGCAAGATGGACGCATACCAAAGGACATCCTATATGGAGAGCTCGCCACCGGGCATCGCCCCGCTGGTCGCCCGCAACTGCGATTCAAGGATGTCTGCAAACGCGACCTCAAACTGACCGGCATCAGCCTCGACAATTGGGAACAGCTCGCCGACGACCGGAGTGGGTGGCGTCAGGCTGTCCACAAAGGCATCCTTAATGGTGAACAAGTAAGGAACCAACAGCAGGAGTCCAAAAGACAGAGAAGGAAGACCGCACGACAGAAACAGGCCCTTGGTCCCCCACCCAGCTTCACTTGTGGCCCCTGCGGAAGAGTCTGCCAGTCCAGGATCGGTCTGCTGAGTCACTCAAGAACCTGCTATAAAAAAAAAAAAAGAAAAAAACGACTAGATGACTAACCAGAGCGCTACCATCATCTTTCGAGATGGACGGTTTGCCTACTACTATTATGTATGTAAAAACAAAGTGAAAAGTAAAAGTTCACTTTAGCCCATAAAGACTAATCGGGACGGATGAAGTGTAGAATTCATCTGTTTCAGTGGTCACGGCATACCGAGGGATTGTGTGGTTAGCACAACGCCTGGTCGCCTTTACTTCCCCAAACATAAAGTCAGGTACCCATTGAAAGCTGTGTGGACTTGGGGAAACTTTCACACATGACCTTAAAATATCCCAAGTTTCTCACTGAGATTCAAACCCGAGACCCTAACCCTCTCCAATCGACAATCTACATTATATATACTTGATGTATTTACGTATATGTGTTTGAATGTATTTGTGTTTATTTTATTAAAATATGCTATGTACGAACATCGAACATACGTTTGTATGTTTGTATATCTATGGTTTGTGCATTCGCTAAGTTTTGAACTAGGATAGATATATTAGGTCTCTACGCTGGCTCGTAATGTTTTTATGTATGCATGTTTGTATGTTTGTATATTTGTATGTTTATATGTTTGTATGCTTGTATGTCTCATTGTACGAAAAAATACAGCACTGGTGTAGTATGCATCCCAACCAAACGCCAGAATGACATACAAACAGCGGAGAATACACGATCCTCCCCTCTCTCTACCACCCCAAGTGTAGCAGACAACACGAGGTCGTTCTGGTCAGTTTCAATGTCTCGGGAAGTCCCCTACGTTTCCCCGACCCGCGTGCCACCTCCCCTTACCCCTTGAGCCAGGAAATTAGGGTCAGTTTTTAGTGTATTAAAGTCACGCGCTTTCAGGATCACACGGAGACCTGAAATGTCACAAGGGAAAACGCGGATACGGACAGAGAAACAAATAAAATGTCACAATTATCCCGAAACACGCTTTTTGTAAAGTTTATTTTGGGCCTTCTCTAAGGGCGGTAGAGGTAAACAGTCCCCGACCTCCCCGTCCTTGTGGTCTGAGGGTTCATCGGGTCACTGAGCAAACAACGGTAAGGGTATCTGTGTCACACTTTGAGACTCTCTATTAGACCGAGACATCAAACAAAAAAAGGAATGTGTCACATTGTTGGGGTGTTCTTGTCACACTAGCTAATATTTATACTTAACGGAAAATTATTGGTGAAACCAGAGGAAATCAACTTTCTTTGTTCTTGGACTTCACGAACGTCGTAATCGATTCTATCTATTGGCGTTCATATACGTTCATGAGATTGATTCTGGATACTGATGTTATAATCTTTTTTCACGAAATCGATACCGGCTACCGGCATTCGAATATTCTAAGTCTTTCACTGTGTTCACTATCATATTCCGTGATTCAGTATCGATTTATATAATGTTACGATTTCTATATATTTGAAAGGTTTTATAAAGTAATTCATCTTGATTTGATCATTCACAATTTTTATTGTTCTGGGGCATTCCAATGGATAGGTCACTCTCTTCCAGTTTTTGTTGTGTGATCGCCTCTAGGGTCTCTACTTTTCGACCTATTCAATCTGTGATGTAACATTCCAAGGTCATTCTAGGTCGACCTCTCGTACGTGATCCTTCCAGTGTTCCGTGTATTATGGTTTTAAGTTTTATGGTTCCATGTATTATCGTTTAATCTATTGTGGTTCCATGTATTATGGTTCCATGTATTATCGTTCAATGTGGTATGGTTCCATGTATTATCATTCCATGTATTATCGTTCCGTGTATTATCGTTTAATCTATTGTCGTTCCATGTATTATGTATGGTTCCATGTATTATCGTTCCATGTATTATCGTTCCATGATTTATCGTTCCATGTATTATCATTCCATATATTATCGTTTAATCTATTGTCGTTCCATGTATTATCGTTTAATCTATTGTGGTTACATGTATTATGGTTCCATGTAGTATGGTTCCATGTATTATCGTTTAATCTATTGTGGTTCCATTTATTATGGTTCCATGTATTATCGTTACATCAATTGTGATTCTATGCTTTTATAATTCCATTTATTATTGTTTCATGTATTATGATTCCATGTATTGCGGTTCCATGTATTCCGGCTCAATATGTTTTAGCGTGAAACATGAAAGGATCATGTCAGCTTTCTCTTTTTCACTGCCACCAATGGCGTTTCCGGTGAAACCAGCATGTCCACAACGATTATCTTGATAAAATGTGTTGGTTTTAGCCCTACACATTTTAATTTAACTGGTGTTAGCCATTTTTTGGTCAGCTACCAAGTGTTAAATGCTAGGATCAATTCTACTTTCACTTTAAGCTCTTTTATGGTCGTCCAATAACGTGTTCGACTGGTATCCTGAAGTTCACCAGTCTCTTATTTAGGAATTCCATGAAACTTTACAATTCTAACTTCACCACCTACTGACCACCTGGTCTTAGTTCTATTTAAATCAAGGGTTCATTCTGACCCTGCTTTCTGCTACCCCCCTTCCTTTTTCTCTTCTCCATCCAATGTACATTTTTTTTTTATTTTATCTATAAGAAATTGTAATACATTAACTTGTAATATAATGACCTTTGAACCTGTTTTTTTTTTAAACCAATGATACGCTTGATTCATTTTTACAATGTTATGTACAAGTACAGAGTATATTGTTTTTCACACAATGAAGTAAGTGTGTTATTAATTTTATAGTGACGTTTGATCCTGTTATTCTGAAATAAGTTCGAGGATTTGAGGTTATTTCACGTCATGGTGAAAGTCCTCTTTGCACTATCGGCTGTCGTAAGAATAAAAGAATGGCACCATGAAAACAGTCCCATTGGTGGTTTATGGGATCTTCACCTTATCCTTACAGGGACTTCACACACACACGCACACACGCACACACACACACACGTGTAGCTGCGAGAAACCCAAATTGATCACCGATGTACACAAAATATGATAAGACGACAAGTTTTATTCACAAAGGTCAAATCGAATACATATAGCTGTATCGATTCTAAAAAAAAAATAATTTCCTTGAACTTTAACCTTTCAAACCATTAGTTACAACATTCCATTCAAGTTTGCACTTTATTCTCATAAAACTATAAACAAAGGTAAAAGAAAATTGAATGACTATTTTGTGTGTGTGTGTGTGTGTGTGTGTCTGGAACAAATGTCATATACCTTGAGGGCAAGACGGTCTAAATATTTGGGTGATTTATTCTCCAAAAAATAAATGGATAAAATAAATTGTTAAAAAGTTTTTTTTTTATTTTTAGAATTTAAAAAATGTATTATATCCTGATTATTGTGATTTATTATGATTATTATTCTTTTGTTACATGACGTGGGGACTCAATGAAGTTACCCCCCGTCGGAAGCGATCAGAATTTATTTTTACTTGCGTGGGAGGTGCTAAAGATGTTTGAAGATAAAAAAAAAAAAACTAAATAACTTGATGTCACATCAATGATGTGTGTTTGAGCGGTTGCTAGAGACAGAGACACATTGATTGTGTGTGTGTGTGTGTTTGAGTGAGTGAGTGAGTGTGTGTTTGTGAGTGTGTGTGTGTGTGTGTGTGAGTGAGAGAGAGAGAGAGTGAGACTAAGAAATGACCATTGATTAAAAACGTGTTTTTATAAAGAAAAGACTTGTAGCGTTGCTCTTTTAGTTTTTCAGGAAATGAATTTTCCTGTTCGCTAGACATTCAAATATTTTATTTTCTTTCTCTTTCAATATTTTTCGTCTAATCGATGCAAGTTTTGAATTTTTTTTCTTCACCGGCGGATGGCTTTTGAGAGGAGGTGTGGGAGGAGGGGGAGGGGGAGTGGTGAAATATGGGTGTGGCGACACAAGAAAAATAAAAAAAAAGAAAGGACACCCAAAATAAATTATTTTTTTTTAAGCCGGTGAGAATGAAATTATTGTGTGTGTGTGTGTGTGTGTATTTCCATATGACCGGAATATTAGTCTTCTCTCATAAGTTTGACCAAATATTTGGACACATGTTTCCGTTTTCCTTTCTGACCACTGAAAGTATCTCGGTGTCTGACCACACACGCACATTAGTTACGTCAGAATGTGGCCGTTTGGTCTTTTTTTTCCCCACTCGCTCTCGGCGCAGGAAACTGAAATATATACTTTAAATATATACGCTCTCTTTCTCTATCTCTCCCTCTACTTCTCTCTCTGCCTCTCTCTCGCCCCCTCTCCGTTCTCCATATTTCTCTCTCTCCTTCTTTCTCTCTCTCCTTCTTTTTCTCTCTTCCTCTTTCTCTCTCTCTCCATTTCTCTCTCCCTCTTTCTGTCCATCTCTCTCCCTCATTCTCTCTCTGCCTCTCTCTCTCTCCATCTCTCCCTCTTCCTCTTTCCCTCTCTTCCTCGTTCTCTCTCTTCCTCTTTCTCTCTCTCCCTCTTTCTCTCTCTCCCTCTTTCTCTCCCCCTCTCTCTCCATCTCTCTCTCTCCCTCTTTTTCTCTCTCTCTTTCATTCTGACTGACTCTCCTGTATTGAGCGACCCTCCGCGTTAACTCTCGCATTTAACATCAATAAATGTTTTTGAAATATAAGCACTATATTTTCAGTCAAAGAAGATAAGACACAGTCAATCTATCCACACACACTCAGTGAACCACAATCACGCAACCTGCCAACCACAAGCACATGAACCACATTCACACTGTCAACAGCATGCACGCAATCAATCAACCTGATGAACACAATCAATAAAACAACATGCACACAATCAGCAGCATGCACACAATCAATCAAATACATGCATCCAATCAATAAACATGCATACATTCAATCAAGAAACATACAGACGTCCCATCAACAACACACACACACACAATCAATCAACCACAATCATACAATCAAAAAAAGATGTAATCATCAACAACAACAACAACAACAAAAAACCCAACGAAGTTCGTGTTTTGTTCCGATAAAGATCTAAACCCAGGACCTTAATGAGGTGTCACCACCTCACTCTCCCTTCACAGTATATCTGCCTTGGCGTAGTATCCACTCCCACACACACACACCACGGGGCCTGCTGTAGAGATAAGAACCTCACCTCGTTACATGGATACTTCTTGAAGGTCAAGGCCGATGAGCTAACATATAGCCTACATATCAATTTTTTTACTTCTTTGTGAACTCTTATGTTCACTATCTCTTTTTACCTCACTACCTCTTTTTACCTCTCTACCTCTTTTCACCTCACTACCTCTTTTTACCTCGCTACCTCTTTTTACCTCGCTACCTCTTTTTACCTCGCTACCTCTTTTTACCTCACTGCCTCTTTTTACCTCATTATCTCTTTTTACCTCATTATCTCTTTTTACCTCACTATCTCTTTTTACCTTACTATCTATTTCTACCTCACTATCTCTTTTTACCTCGCTACCTCTTTTTACCTCACTATCTCTTTTTACCTCGCTACCTTTTTTTGGTGTGTTATTCCCTTGATTAATGGCGAAAATAAAATGAAATCGATAAATATAGTACTGTTAAACAAAATGTTATAAAACTATGTTTTGATAAGAAACATTATGACAAGAATAGTTTTAATTTTTATATTTTTTCAATTGTTCCGAGAAGGGAGATGATCCTGGGGCTAGAATGATCAGAATATGACAGAGTAGTCTCTCATGGTTCAATAACATTCAATTTGAAGTTTAAAGATGGAGAAATTTTTTTTTCCATGGCAGTAACCCAGTCATGACGTCATTCTAAGAGTGAAGAAAGTGAGGGGGGGGGAATAAAAGAACAGTATTAAATGGCATCAGTGAATCCTCGAATCAAATGTGTTGTGTCTCCAAGGAAATAAAAAAGCTGTAAACTGGTGGAATCCTTCGTAAGTTTGAAACCTTATTATATAGTGACAGTCATGTTTAGAAGAAAAAACATTGATTTTCGTTATGAATTAGTGTTCAGATTTTGTTAGTGAGTTTTTTTGTTTTATTTGAACATTGCATTTCCATTTCAGAATAAAACGATTAGCTTGTTGAGTAAACTAATGCCTTTTTTATTTTATTTCAAGTTTTAGGAATTAATTTTTTTTCATTTCTTTTAAAATTGGCCTTTTTATACTTAACCATAGTTTACACAATAACAATGCTATTTGATGCCCAACATTAAAAGATGAAATTTATTGACAATAACGTACAATAGCCTGGTGTAAATTAGTTGATAGATGTATTGAAAATCATTTTTTACAATAACGTACAATAGCCTGGTGTAAACTAGTTGATAGATGTACTGACACCAACATGCCTATTTTCCATCGATTCACAATTTACAAAATAGTTTCTATAAGGTCTGCACTAATGGTGAAAGTTCGGTATCTCCTCAAAACTCGGAACCAGAAGCAGATCAGTAACGTCGCTGACAACTCCAAAAACGATACACTGACCCACCCCTTCTCTTGCACCCCTCTCTTGCACCCCTCTCTTGCACCCATCTCTTGCACCCATCTCTTGCACCCATCTCTTGCACCCCTCTCTTGCACCCCTCTCTTGCACCCATCTCTTGCACCCATCTCTTGCACCCATCTCTTGCACCCATCTCTTGCACCCCTCTCTTGCACCCCTCTCTTGCACCCTTCTCTTGCACCCCTCTCTTGCACCCATCTCTTGCATCCATCTCCTGCACCCATCTCTTGCACCCCTCTCTTGCACCCATCTCTTGCACCCATCTCTTGCACCCTCTCTTGCACCCATCTCTTGCACCCCTCTCTTGCACCCCTCTCTTGCACCCCTCTCTTGCACCCATCTCTTGCACCCATCTCTTGCACCCATCTCTTGCACCCATCTCTTGCACCCCTCTCTTGCACCCCTCTCTTGCACCCCTCTCTTGCACCCCTCTATTGCACCCCTCTCTTGCACCCCTCTCTTGCACCCCTCTCTTGCACCCATCTCTTGCACCCATCTCTTGCACCCATCTCTTGCACCCCTCTCTTGCACCCCTCTCTTGCACCCTTCTCTTGCACCCCTCTCTTGCACCCCTCTCTTGCACCCATCTCTTGCATCGATCTCCTGCACCCATCTCTTGCACCCCTCTCTTGCACCCCTCTCTTGCACCCATCTCTTGTACCCCTCTCTTGCACCCCTCTCTTGCACCCATCTCCTGCACCAATCTCTTGCACCCATCTCTTGCACCCCTCTCTTGCACCCATCTCTTGCACCCCTCTCTTGCACCCCTCTCTTGCACCCATCTCTTTCCTTGTCGCGGGTCATTAAAAGTCTTCAGGTTCTCGCGCTCTCTCTAGCGACGCTGTTGCTCCAAATTGAGAGAGATCATCTCAGGTCAAACGCACACACTGAGTCCAAAGTCAACTGACGAATCAAAACTGTTGGACGACGTTCAGTTCATAGCTATCACGTGATCATTTTTTTTCCGAAACGGGTCATAACTCTTCGTCATCAAATTGACGTCTTGATTTCTCTCCCGTTTTTTTTACCTTCACTTGGACACTTCTTAGTTTACGTAACTCTTTACGTGATGATAGAGAGTTACGGTTCTTTGTCTAGAGCAGGGGGTGGGCAAACTTTTTGTGATTCGCGGGCCACACTGGGCTCGGAAATATGACCGTGGGGCCGGACCAAGAGCAGATAGATAGCCATGAATTAAAAATGAATAAAAATGTTAACGTCATAACGTTAAAAGTTTGGCGTCTGCTACCATCTGAAACGATTGGCTGACCGCGGGCTGGAGCAAACAGTCCCTCAAGCGTGATGTGTTTTTCCAATGAGGGGGGCATTAAAAAGGTATTGTGCCCCGGGCGCGAGTTAAGCTCGCTACGGCACTGATACTACTATAGCCGTACAGCCGTACAGCTGTATTCTTCATGTGTCTAACTGTTCACTATGTAGCTGGACCACAGTGTGTTATATTTTTAATGTTATTTATCCTGAGCGCCTAAAAAACCGTTGCTTAAGTATAATTTAAAAATTATATACATATATATTCATATCGCTATCCATGATGAAAAACTATGTCACTATTCATTCAACACCTTAGTAAGTACGGTATAACAATCGATAAGCTATTTAAATTCTTTACAGTATTTCGTCACATCCGCTTGTACATTAAGTCAAACTTAAAAATCTAACAGGGCTCATCACGGTAGTGTGTGTGTGTGTGTGTGTGTGTGTGTGTTTGTGAAGTCCCTGTAAGGATGAGATGAAATCTCTTAGATCCTATAAACCACTAGAGTGACGGTTTTTATTGTGCCCTTCTTTCACCCCCCCCCTCCACCATAGCCGATAGTGTAATTGCCATGGGGGCACCACGGGAGATATAGCGGGGACTTAAGCCATGACCTGAAATATCCTTTGGTCCTCACCGGATATCGCACCTCAGATGGACAGTCGGACACTTTACCACACGACCATCCGTCTACTTCATCACAGCACGTCGTCACAACAGTGTTGATCACTGACGTAGTCCGAATTATCAGAATATTTCAAATGATTGTCAACTTTCCATTGACAAAACTATTTATGCGTCATTCACTGTTGACAATTAAAAAAAAACAAACAAACAAAACTTTAAAGAATGCAAACATTGCACTTTTAAATAGAGCTTCAAAAAATGAGTGACAAAAATTTACGGCGCTACAAATTTTTTATAAAAATAAAAGTAGCAAAATAAACAAAAACTGGAAGAAAAATTAAAATATAAAAACAAAAATCGAAATTTCGAGCTGAAATGCCCTCTGGCGTCGACGTCGTCTATTGGACAAGTGCTGCCCATAATTCTTGAATAACGAGCGGTGATGACACATTTAATGACCGTAAAAAAGTTTCCCCTTGAATAAAGAAGGAGAGATCACCGGGTAGCTCTAGCGGTACTCTGACTGTCATTAGTAAACGTTGTAATGTAGTGGTTTCATGTGTTACATTATGTCATAGGTTTCTACTCTTTTACCAGTCATACATTCTACTTGTGGTCAGTCAGTTTTTTTTTTGTTTTGGTGAAAACAGATGAACATTCTAACGATGTAAATGTATGGCTGATGTATATGACTATGGCTTATGGCTTATGTCTATGGCTATGGCTATGTCTATGTCTATGGCTCATTTCTATGGCTCCTGTCTATGGCTTATGTCTATGTCCTTGGCTATGGCTTATGTCTATGTCTATGGCTTATGTCTATGTCTATGGCTTATGTCTATGTCTATGGCTTATGTCTATGTCTATGGCTTATGTCTATGTCTATGGCTTATGTCTATGTCTATGGCACTATCGCCTAGCTTGGCCAGGTGATCGTGCAGTAATTTTTAAAGAAAATATTGCATGTCATGTATTAATTTTCCTCAATGTCTCCCGTGGTTCCTCCATGGCCAGTGCACACTATTGTTTATTGTGGGTTTGAAAGATTCGAAAAACCGCCCCATAGCGGTTCGACCCCCAATGTGTACTGTCACCTATCTACATCCCCGTGGCGCCCACATGGTCATTGCACTATGTGCCATTAGGGAAAAAAAGAAGCGTACCATAGAACCGTGCCATTAGTAGTTTAAAGGATCTTAGAAATAAACATCACAATCCTTTCATGGATTCAAAGATCGATTCCATTTCTTCACAGGAAAGTCTTCGACCACGATTATTTTCTTTCGTTACCAAGGTATATTTTTTATTTAATGGTATCAATTCATCACATATAACAAACTCTATATTCATTCATCATTGACAAGATATTTACAATGTTATGATTTTTAACTGCACTTTTTAGCCTCACAAAAGAATCGTTCACGAAGAAACGTATTCTATTTTTAAAATATCTCATGCTGTGTTTACTCTTAGTATCCTGCATTAGACTCGGAAAACAATGGCACACATTAGTTATTGTGTTTTTTTATTTTTAAAACATCTTCTGAAAATAATCCTCACGAGAGAACACAAAAACAGTTATTGATTGTACAACCGCTTTTTACATACTCTCAGATGGAATCTCACGATCTTTCACTTAATCCGATGGTCCATTCAATTGTATAGTCCGTGTATCTGTTCTACGCTTTCTCAGAATAGACCATGTGGAATGGTTAGACTATTTAGTTTTCCATTAGTCTGTGGGGTTGGGTGGAAAGGACTTGGGTGGTGGCATTTCTTAGAAATCAATTACTGAGTTATCGTCCTTCACAGTATAGACAATGGCCTACTATAGCCAGTGAGTGACCTATGGTTTCATGGTACTGTAGCCAGTGAGTGACAAATGGTTTCATGACACTATAGCCAGTGAGTGACCAATAGTTTCATGACACTATAGCCAGTGAGTGACAAATGGTTTCATGGTACTATAGCCAGTGGCTAATAATTTCATGGTGCTGAAACATTTTATTGTGGAAGATTATATTGAACATATTTATTTGAATTTCTTATTCATTTTTTTCAGAACTGTAAAATTCCTATAGCTTTGTAGTTATATAGATAACATTATTTTAAAAAATTGTGAAGCTAAAAGTTAAAGCCATACACTGAAAATTAAGTCATTACATAAATGTTGTATAATTGTAAAATTAATCTCTTTTCTGCTACTTTTTTTCTGCAACTGCCCAGAAATTAGAACAGTTCTAAAATTTGCGTCTGTGCAGACTCGAACACAAAACCTACAAGTCACCAATGCTGCTCAATACCTCACTGCTACAAAGTAAAGTTCCCTTAACCCTAACAGGCCATCGGGGCAGATGAAGTGTAGAATTCTTCTGTTTCTATAATCTCGGCATATGAAGGGGTTGTGTGGTTAGCACAACGCCCAGCCTTTACTTCCCCAACTTAAAGTCAGATACGCATTTAAAGCTGGGTGGACTTGTGGGACTACTTTTTCACATTTTCACCTGGAAAAATTCCAGGACTCTCAGGTCGACAGTCGAGTATCTACAGCACTCGGCCACCCGTCCCACCTCACTGCTAAAGACTCATACTAAATCCAAGAAAACAACCACCCGTAAACATGCAGGCTAATTGAAAGACAAATAATTCAATGGTCAGATATATATATATATATATATATATATATATATATATATATATATATATATATAAGCAATTTGGGTTCTGCGTTAAAACGAAAGT
>JAGDYQ010000060.1:3809709-3837178 GCA_021962125.1 Bulinus truncatus | reverse complement strand
AAAAATACCAAATTTTTAAACAAAAAATGAACAAAATTTTATTATGAAAAAATATAAATAATGTAACAAATACATATATATAATATATAATAATTATAAAATTAACATTATAATAAAAATTACAAAATTTTTAAACAAAAAATGAAATAAATGTTTATTATGAGACTATAAATAATTTATAACAAATACATATAGAAGTATATATATATATATATATATATATATATATATATATATATACATATATATATATATATATATATATATATGAATAATTATAAATCATAGGTAACTTACAGCAAATATCTGTATAGAATAATATAAAATAAACATTTTAATAATAACAAATATAATATAATAATTAATGAGAAATATTGAGGCGGTTTACCTCATTTATAATTCTTTTAATGTCAGGTTCAACTTCTGTGGTAGCTAATCTTAATACAGCCTCCAAAATGTAAATCATTTAATCTCTAATCTTGTAGGACTTTGATAGGAATTCATTAAAGAAAATGTCTGTTCACAAATATAAGTTGAACTAAATATTACTAAATATTTTGGCAAGATTTTTTAGATTTACATATTTTTTACTACCCAAATTGCTTATAAAACTTACACCAAATTATCTTTCCTCTTCTCGATATTTATCATGCAATAATTGATCACACTGTAATTCAATTAATTTAATTGAATGTCTGGAGAAGCTTCTTCAATATTTGCAGTAAATGGATTTCTAACAATCGACAATATTTTATCTATTCTGTTAAAACATTCGAATCTGTTTTCAAAATCAAGTCGTAATGCCAGAATATTTTCAGTATACATTTGAGCTTTTTCTTTTAAAATTATTGCGGAAATGGTCTTTAAGGATGGGAAATGATCAAATTTGCATTCAGCAAGATTTGTGGGGAAAAAGTTGAAGCTTTATTTTAAAGGCTTTTAATTTCTGCATTAAATCATAAGCAAATAATTTTTTTTCCTTGTAAACTTGTGTTGAATTCGTTTAAATATGTGAGAATGTCTAGAGAGAAAGCCAAATCACAAAGCCAATTTGGATCCGTTAATTCTGAAAACTCCTCGTTTTCTTTGAGCACTAAAAAAATTCGTATTTCCTCTTTAAGCTCCCACACACGCTTTAATACCTTTCCCAAGCTCAACCAACGGATTTTATTAAAGTATATTACATCGGAATATGTGGTATTAAGTTCTTCAAGGAAATCAATGAATTGCCTGTGATTTAATCCTTTGGCTCTTAAGAAATTTACTAATTTTACTACTATTTTGGTAACATGATCGATTTTTAAAACATTTTTACATAGGACATGTTGATGATTAATGCAGTGGTTGGTATAATTTTATGATTGGGATCGATTTCGAAAATTTTATCTTCAATGAGTTTAATTACTACAATATTTTTTCCTGTCATGTCTGTTGTAACACTCACCAATTTTTTCCAGTTAATATGGTACTTTAAAAAAATTGAAAAAAATGGCGGCCGAAGTGATATTAGCAGCAAGTAACAAAATTAATTCCATTTTTAAATTAAGAAAGCCATTGCTTTTTTAATGCTATGATAATAAACATCCAATAAACGAATTAATATTGCAAATTAACTTCCAAGCGACCCAGTTATTACTAACAAGTTTGCTACTTACGGAAAGCATTGAATGAACTGGCGTACTGTTCCACTTCAAATACATAGATTATAGAGTTTGTAGTGTGATTATAGATAACAAATAATTAAGCACGAAAAGTTTAATTCATATGAAAAACCAGAAATATCTTGAATTTACTTAATTAATACTATGTAAGTGTCAGGCAAACGTAAATATTGAAAAATTACTCGCGGGCCGCATAAATTCGTTACGCGGGCCGGATGTGGCCCGCGGGCCGTATGTTGGCCATGCCTGGTTTAAATCCTACTATAATACAAACACCGCCATTTTGTTCTGTGAGGGGAATCCCGGGGTCACCCAGTGACGTAAAGTGACGTCATAGATGATATCCCAAGTGCAGAATTATTTATAGTGACAATCCCATTCTGCAAGGCCAAGACGTACGCACTCTAAGATAGGGATTTTATTAGCAGGATAATGTCAAACTCAGTTAAATATGTATTTTTACCTTTTATCTGTCCAGTCACCTACTTAGAATTATATTTCTCCCTTGGTTACTCCATGGGTGTTGCACCATCGGCAATGGTTGGGATGAAACGACGGTACAAAAAAAAAACAGGCCAGTAGAGGTTTATAGACTCTAACTGATTTCACCTGTCATTCTTACAAGAACTTCTCCCACCAGATTCGTTATTCTGTCGTGGTAGTTAGATATACATTCGAAGACAAACTTTGTTATTCTCTTTCAGTTTTAAAATCAAACTAAACAACAATGGTTCCAGTGTTTATAGCTTTGTTTGTCATGTGTCCAGTCTGGGGACAAAACTGGACACGGGGTAAGTTTAATGTATTTATCTTCTCAATGTGTGTCACAGCTATACTCGCGTTATTGGCTCACGCGCAATAATGTGGAGGTCACTTTCTCGTGTCAAAAAATACCAAGGTAGTGAAATGTCACCCGTTTGATGTTGGCAAAGTTACGCTTGTAGCAGGCAGTCCCTTCCACCCTCTCTAGTGTGTGAAGTCCCTGTGAGATGAAATCTCTTAGATCATATAAACCCCTAATGGGACGGTTTTAATGGTGTCCTTCTTTCATCCCGACCATACCTGATAGTGCAATGGCCATTAAGGCACCACGGGAGACTTTATCTATGACCTGAAAAATCCATTGGTCTTCACCGGCAATCGAACCAGGTCTACACTCGAGAGCTTTACTGCACGACCATTCGCCCAACCCTCTCTAGTGTGTGAAGTCCCTGTAAGGATGAGATCAAATCTCTTAGATCCTATAAACCACTAATGGGACGGTTTTTATTTTGCCCCTTCTTTCTTCCCCACCATAGCCGATAGTGCAATGGCCATGGAGGCACCACGGGAGATTAGCAATGACTTTAATTAAGCCATGACCTGACAATTTTTCTTGGTCCTCACCGGATATCGAACCAGGTACCTTCAGGTCGACAGTCGAGTTGGTAGATACGTGGCTTGCGTGACAAACTTGGCGCACACCAGAAAATTATACTTTCACGCAAAAACGGCTGGGAAATGGGCTATAAAGGGCCCCACAAAAGCCACATTTTATACTTGTAACTATTTCCAATGTCTCTGCCTAATTCAGTTTCTAGGCACACATTTGCTCAGTATGTATGGATTGCTTAGTTATTTATACTTTGTTTACATTAATTTGTTGACAAAGTAATTTATTAATTATTATAGTTATTGTTTTTATTTTATGATAAGACAGATGTTCAGATCCTTTAATTTTTATTAAAAAAAAAATGATTGCCTCAATTTCGTTTGTAAAATGAAAACAAAACATCAACACAAAATTTGTCTTTTAACCATCTTGTCCATTCGTTTTTCAGATCCCAATTACAATCATCCATTTGAACGAACAGAATAATGGTTCAGTATTTCCACGTTTCTACTACAAACAAAGTACAAATATTTGTGAGATGATTAACACGCATGTGTGCAGTACAGATCCATATAGTTTTACTTATAAGAATCATTGCGAATCGTTATGCATCCAGCCGAGTGGTTAGAGATGATCTGCGACTGGACAAACAGCGCAAATAAACAAAAATATATTAGCAAGCAGTTGTTATATATAAGTTGAATGTTTGTTTCCATATATTAATGTGAACTTCTGCCTGTTTGCTTTTTTGTCTGTCTGCCTATATGTATGTATGTAAGAATTATGTATGTCTATGAATGTAAAGTATACATTTGATTTTAATTGTAAATTGGCAATTTAAACTTTCATACCTAAAATCTCCTTAATTAAAATATTTTATTCTTAAAATTCCACCTGCCTACAAAACAAATCTTTAAAAAAAATTTAAATAAGTACATGCTGTTCATTGAAAAGAACCATTTTTATTAATAAAATATAGGATATAATTATAATTCTTAAATAAATAAGTGTATTGATGAGAAAAACATCCCGCTATTATATAAATTGTGTGTGGGGGGGAGGGGGGGGAAGCATCACTAGGCACTATAAGATATAATGGATTTGTTAGGATTATATTCTTAATTAGGTCAATTAACATATTGTTTTATAAAGGAATAAACTTCTTTGTTTTAAAACACAAATTAGAGTAAACAGTGAAAAAGAAATAACTTAAAAACTACACATAAACAATTCTAACATAACATATATAACATATGGACTCAAAACAAACAACTGTAACATAACGTATATAACAAATGGACTCAAAGCAAACAACTTTAACATAACATATATAACATATGGACTCAAAACAAACAACTGTAACATAACGTATATAACATTAGGACTCAAGACAAAATACTCTAATATAACAGAGATAAAATATAGACTCAAGACAAAATACTCTAACATAAAGCATGTGACATACATTCATTAGGATAATTTTTTTTTCATAAAATATATAAAAACACGAAGGGAAAATTAGCAAAGAACTATGATGACACGGCATATTTTAGGACTGTCAAATACTTTCTTGAAGAATCACACATAAAATAAAAGACAAAAAAAAATATGCCGTGTTATCTTATCAAAAAATAGAACTTGTATATCTAAACGACAATATCTATTATTCGAAAGCATTTTAGTATTGAGACATATCCAATGATATCTAGATCTGGATTTTAAAAAATCCAGATTTGTTGCAATGGCACACTCTCTACCCCATTCGCCGTTTATATAGCCTTAGACAAATACAATGTATATCATTGCAGTCATTGTTTCGTGTTTTAATCAGTAGAATGTTTCTTAAAGCCCCCGGCGCACCCGACCTCCCCTCCCCCCTCCCCGAAGGATCGAGTTTATTTTTTCTCTTCATCCAAAAAATATAATCTGAGCATTGTCAGGAGCCCCGATTAAATATGTTTTAATAATTGGAGGTTGTCATAGGAGGCCCAACAAATTTGACATATATTTTATGGACCAGTTGTTTGCTAATAGCTAATAGTCGTTTTTTTGGGGGGAAAGCACAATCAAATAAACTTTTTGCCCCAAATTGCCTTTGCCCATGGCCCCTGCTTAGTGCCCCCCCCCCAAAAGAAGGGAGGTGATTCACAAACATTTACGCTTCCCAACCCACAATGAGTAATGTTTCTTAGCGCGACCAATCCGGAATACTGTTTTTTGTTTTCAAGACCCACGGGAAAAGAAAACAATGAAAAAAATATATTAAAAGTGTCATTAATTATATTCTCTGATTTCCTCACTTTTACTAAGAAGACAATAACACTTTTATGTTTATTTAGAGAAACGAATTTTTATTATTTACATAAATTCTCGACCTACTATTTATAAGTTTAAATTTTGTCTCGTCCCACCAGTGTAGACTTTGAGAGCCACTGCATTGGGGCATAATATTGAAAGCAAATTTTCGAAATAAACTTTGACCTCTTCAGATGTTTTTGTCTCAAAAGTAAATACACTTAAAGTTTATTGATGTCAATTTAGGAAAACCGTTTTTTTTTTCCTGTTTTTTTTTATTACCCAATTATGAGGAAATCAGAGTTACGTATGGAGGATAGATGTATTTATAAAAATATTATTAACTTAGTCTATTTTTTACAATATACATTTGATTAATAGCTAAGTCTTTTTTTTTTGTTAAAATAGCCAACTAATAGCCAACTAATAGCCAACTACTAGCCAACTACTAGCCAACTACTAGCCAACTAATAGCCAACTACTAGCCAACTACTACCCTACTAATGTTGATTAGATCGGTAGCAGTGGTAGGCAACCGCTGGTGGACCGCACAAATATTTTGCTGGTCAGCAGAATAGAAAAATTTAAAAAAAAGCTATCAGGTCATTAGTCTTTGCTGCGTCCTTTACAGTGGACATAATAAATTATGATCCCGGGACTGTAAAAAATTTTTTGTCATTAGACGGGGTAGGGGTGGGGCACAACAGTGGCCAAATACGGCACGGCAAACACACTTAAAATCATCGCCCTTTGTGACAAAAAAATTTTCTCCAACAATCAATTTGTTGTCATCATCGACTTCATCTACGCCATGAGAACCACTTGTCTAATGCAATAAAATTGTTTGTAATAAAACAAGTTTTATGGTGTTCAACTATCCTACACTAAGAGACGCACATCACCAAAAGTCTTAAATCGATTGGTATATTTCTCTCTTGTTAATCACTTGATAAACCCTTGTTCAGATTTTTTTTTTTTTGTTTGGGTTTAGACCAGAGGTTCTTAATGTGTGAGGCGCTATCTGCTACTGGGTAATGAGTTGATTTGAAGTGGGTCACGAGCTGATATGAGGTGGGTAGCGAGTTGATTTGAAGTGGGTCACGAGTTGATATGAGGTGGGTAGCGAGTTGATTTGAAGTGGGTCACGAGCTGATATGAGGTGGGTAGCGAGTTGATTTGAAGTGGCTCACGAGCTTATTTGAGGTGGGTAGCGAGTTGATTTGAAGTGGGTCACGAGCTGATATGAGGTGGGTAGCGAGTTGATTTGAAGTGGCTCACGAGCTTATTTGAGGTGGGTAGCGAGTTGATTTGAAGTGGGTCACGAGCTGAATGAGGTGGGTAGCGAGTTGATTTGAAGTGGGTCACGAGCTGAATGAGGTGGGTAGCGAGTTGATTTGAAGTGGGTCACGAGCTCATGAGGTGTGTAGCGAGTTGAATTGAAGTGGCTCACGAGCTGATATGAGGTGGGTAGCGAGTTGATTTGAAGTGGGTCTCGAGCTGATATGAGGTGGGTAGAAAGTTGATTTGAAGTGGGTCTCAAGCAGATATGAGGTAGGTCACGAGTTGATTTGAACTTGTTCGCGAGTTGATTTGAAGTGGTCGATATTTCATCTCTCGTATAAAGGCGCGTTTGAACGACCGGAATATCGATGTATAGTCGTTGTTCAAAAGTCTTGATTTAATCTTTTATCTCGGTGGTAAGGATACAACCGGGGAGAGGGGGGATGAAGTGAGTTATAACAATATATATATATTTATATATATGTATATATATATATATACAGTGGATTCCGCTTAATTGGGACAGCCGCTTATTTCGGACGAATCTCAAAGAAACCAAACCAAGAAGCCAATAGTAAATTCGTATGTTTAATTGGGACAGCCGCTTAATTGGGACAAAAAGCCTCGGTCCCGATGTGTCCCAATTAAGCGGAATCGACTATATATATATATATATATATATATATATATATATATATATATATATATATATATATATTTATATATATATATATATATATAAATATATATATGTATATGCAAGAGATACAAGACTGATTTAGACTTTAAAAATAGATCCACATTTACCTGGTATTGATTTTATTGACTTTTAAAAAAAAATTGTATTGAAATGAACTTATTTACTCATAAAAACAAAGAAAAAAAACAAACAAAAAAAACCCACAAAAATATTGCTACATGTGTGATAGCGTGTACAACGTATCGTACTCAGACACAGCTATATCGTACTCAGACACAGCGTATCGTACTCATACATAGCGTATCGTATTCAAACACAACGTATCGCATTCAAACACAACGTATCATATTCAAACACAACTGTTTCTAAAATAACATCATAAAAAAGATATTACTTCTTTTTAAGTTCTGTTTATTATTTGACCTGTTTTTTTTGGCAGACCATTAGAGACGTACCTAACTTATTTTAGAACCACTTTGAGCGTTTAACCATAAGTTTAGAAGTTAACTTAAAATAAAAATGACAAAATGACTACTTAGTTAGACATTAAAAATAGTAGTGGGAATGTAAACCCAAGTCATTAAATGAAGTAAATCCTATACCTAATCCCAATAAAACACAGCTTGGTGCAACGCTTTGAAAATTTGGTCCATTTTTATCTAAACAAAACTTTGAGGTAATCTTTCTTATTTTATTTCAGTCTTAATTTAATATTCTCTATTCACTTTAATATTATAAAACATAAATCTAAATGTAATAATAAATTTACGAGTTTAACAAGGAATTGAAAATGATAGTTTATGTAATAAGGTAAATTTAATATTCTCTATTCACTTTAATATTATAAAACATAAATCTAAATGTAATAATAAATTTACGAGTTTAACAAGGAATTGAAAATGATAGTTTATGTAATAAGGTAAATTTAATATTCTCTATTCACTTTAATATTATAAAACATAAATCTAAATGTAATAATAAATTTACGAGTTTAACCAGGAATTGAAAATGATAGTTTATGTAATAAGGTAAATTTAATATTCTCTATTCACTTTAATATTATAAAACATAAATCTAAATGTAATAATAAATTTACGAGTTTAACAAGGAATTGAAAATGATAGTTTATGTAATAAGGTAAATGTTATGTCAATAAAACTGAATGTGAAATTAGCATTTATTTTGCAGCATGAGTAATTTTTCAATAAGTGTGTAACTAACAGCGTTAAGGCAGTTAAGTTGTATGATGTCCAACTCAGTTAAATATGTATTTTTACCTTTTTCCTGTCCAGTCATCTACTTATGTATCCCGTGGTTCCTCCATGGCTGTTGCACCATCGGCTATGGTTGAGACTAAACAATGGCACAAAAAAATAGTCCCAGTAGTGGTTTATAGACTATGACAGGTTTCATCGTATTCTTTACATGAATTTCACACACCAGTTTCGTTATTCTGTCGTGGTAGTTAGATATACATTCATACAAATACAAACTTTTCTATTCTCTTTCAGTTTTAAAATCAAACTAAACAGCAATGGTTCCAGTGTTTATAGCATTGTTTGCCCTGTGTCCAGTCTGGGGACAAAACTGGATACGACGTAAGTTTAGTGTATTTATCTTTTCAATGTGTGTCACCAGTGGAGCAACCAGCAAAAATTGCTGGGGGGGGGGGGGGCTCACATATCGAAAAAAGACACTTTGACAGTCTTTTTGGTAACTTTATAACGTAAATTATGTATTGATGATTTGGCCGGTTGTGCCACTGTATGTAACTAGTATCAGCGCTATCATGTTTATGCCATTTCTGATCTAGCCTATTTGTGTGTTTAATATGCAATTGGTGTGTCTGAATCTTTAAACGGAGACAGCAGAAAGTATTTTGGTTTGGTCTAATGAATAAATGATTTTCCTGCGAAATAATAACTATTTTTTTTTTACAATCGTCACTGAATAGCATAAAATATTCTGTTAACCGTCTGCAAGTCAAACATTGTCTTTAGACATGCGAGGAAAAAATAATAAAATTTCGAAAAAGTGAAACCAGATCTATTTAATCATTTTTTTTAAATTATCCATTTTTTGCAAAATGAATATGTTTAGCTAAAAACAGTTGCTAATTATTGGTAGCTAATTATTGGTAGATAATGTTAGTAAGCTAATTATTGGTAGCTGATTATTGGTAGCTGATTATTGGTAGCTGATAATTAGTAGCTAATTATTGATAGCTGATTATTGGTAGCTAATTAGTGGTAGCTAATTATTGGTAGCTAATTAATGGTAGCTAATTATTGGTTGTTAATATAAAAAAAAACTATTAGCCAATACTTTATACAGCTTTTGATGCACAGATTAGATTTCCACTTTCAAACAATGACACGAAAATTCATTGACTATGCTAAATCACACTAAATTTAAAATAAAAGTAAAAGTTCCCTTCAGCCTAATAGGCGTTGGAAGAGATAAAGAATAGAATATATCTGTTTCTGTTATCCAGGCATATAAAAGGATTATATGGTTAAAACTTTTCCCGAACTTAAGTCATGTTAAGCTAGGTGGACTTCGGGGGACATTACATCTCATTCCGAAGAGAAATCCTCTCTTTGTTCTGACCGATGATCGAACCCGGACTCTCAGGTCGATAGTCAAGCTCTCTACAGCACTCGGCCATCCATCCAAGCCCATAATAATAATAATATTGCTTGTATCAATTGCAATAACAAACTTGAGTGCAGATTAGAGGGGAGGGGGGGGGGAAAGGGGGGGGTCTGGGAAATGCGTTCTAAAGGTCCCCGCAGTAGTCAAATTTGATACTTAAATTATTTTTTTTCCGCTGTCTCTGTTTTTATAATAAGGGCCTCAAAACTCCTTCTGCGCCCGTGGCCCCACCCTACATTAATCAGTTTCACCGGGGGTCACACCCTACATTAATCAGTTTCACCGGGGGTCACACACTACATTAATCAGTTTCACCGGGGGTCACACACTACATTAATCAGTTTCACCGGGGGTCTCACCCTACCTTAATCAGTTTCCCGGGGGTCACACCCTAACTTAATCAGTTTCCCGGAGTTCACACCCTAATCAGTTTCCCGGGGGTCACACCCTACCTTAAGCAGTTTCCCGGGGGTCTTAACCCTCCGTAATCAGATTCTAAGCACACTTTCGACTGCTAAATATGGAATGCTAACATTGCTTACAGCTAGTTACACTGAAATAATTGTGCATTGTTAGTATTTACGTTACTTTGTCGTACTTTAATTTATTTCTCATTATTTCCAGTCCTCATTTATTGTCTGCAAAGTTATTTCTAAGTTATATTTGTTTATTTTGTGATAAAACAGATGTGCAGACCCTTAAAATAGTAAATTTCTATGTCGTTTGTAGATTTAAGGAAATTAAAAACAATATCAACAACAACAAAACAAATAGTCGTTTAAACAGTTTTTTTGTCAATTGGTTTCAGATCCCGCTTGCGATCTTCCTTTTCGACCTATTGAATGTGATTTGACATTTCCCCGTTTCTACTACAAGCAACAAAGTAATACATGTGAATGGATTGGGTTTCGCCTGTGCAATACAAATGAGAACAATTTCGGCCACAGAAGATCTTGCGAATTGGCTTGCATCCAGCCGACTGGATAGAGGGGATCCGAGAATGTTCAAACGGCGCGAATATATATATATATAATAGCAAACAGTTGTTATATTGAATATATATCTTTCATCTAAATATTAATGAGATCTTCTGTCTGTCTGTCTGTCTGTTTACACCAGTGGTTCCCAAACCTTTTTGACCCATGGACCCCTTTTATAGTCAAAACTTGCCAACGGACCCCCAAGTGAAAAAGCTGCATAAATGCATGGTATGAAAATTATAAATTAAAAAAAAAACAACATTTTGTTGAAAAATTATTTATTGAAATTATAATTTTCGTTTAAAATTAAAAAAAATACAATGACGTGGGTGAACTTGATGAGATGATATGAGTGTATTTATGTCCAGCTCAATGTTTGTGAGTAGTGACCGAATATCTCTACGAGCATTAATTTCTGGTCGGTTTCTATTGTTGTGCATGTGTGTGATGAAGTTCATAACGGCATTGAATCAACGTTCTAACAAATAGTGAGACGGAAAGCAGTCAACAACTTCTGTACAATAACCCATAATGCAGGATATAAAATTGGGAACTGTTTTTGTAAACAGAATTTGTGGTACCCTTGTTTAAAGATTGGTTTAAATTCCTCTTTTGTGAATATTTCAATAAGCCGCTCCTGTATTAGTAAGGATTCATCTGTGTCCAGGCGTGCACGGGCTCTACGCCCAGTTGGGAATATCCAAGTGAAGAATGTCTTCAAATATTTGGTTCAGGTCTGCATGTAGCACCGTTAAGTGTTGACAGTAAGCAAGCTAATTTTCAACTATATTTTGCAATTTTGTAATATTTCGAATCTGAAAACATTATCCTCTTTCCAAGTTTTGTTTTGTATAGAAAAAGTTTTGCCACAAAAGCAGCCATTACGCTTTAAGTTGTAATTAAATTGTATTTGTCACCTTGTAATTTCAAATAAGTTCCGTTAAATTTGTCTAATGAATCACGCATAAAGGCTATGTTAAATTGTGTCGCAAATCATTGTCTTTGCTTTCCATGAATTCCAACACTAAATCAAAGAGCGCAAATAATCGATTTAAACATGCACCTTTAGATAATCAACGTACTACTGTGTGAAGTAGTAAACGATTATAGTCTTCTCATTTTTCAAACAAAGTTGAGAAAACAATATCTAATTTTAGACATTCCTTCTGATTTTATTAACTGCTTTAATGACATAATCTAGTGATCTATGCACAGGTTCAATACAATTTGTATGCGCCCAAATGATGTCAATGAATGACACAATGTACTAAAAATATATTTGGTGCAACTTGTTTTAAGTAAGCCATACAGCCTCTTTATCTCATACCATTGCTGGAGCACTGTCAGTAGCAAGTGAAATGGTATTAGTCAAAGGTAAAGCTTTTACATTGAACAATATTTCTAATTCAGTAAATAACGTTTCATCTTTTGTTTCTAAACATTTAGCAAGAACAATTCTCGACAAAAATTTTTCTTCTTTTACAAATCTTACATAAGCTTAAAGTAAAGCTTCGTTTCCTGGTATAGTTGACTCGTCAAGCTGCATAGAAAATTCAGAAGTTTTTAAGTACTCACATAAAGAATTTTCTACGGACTGAGCCAATTCGTCAATCCTTCTTTGTACTATGTTATTACTCTGTGGAATTATTTTTATTATGCCGAAAGCTGATTTGTGTAACACGGTACGCACACGGTACAAACGTGTTTTCGGCCGTTTGTCTCACACCGTGCCATGCTTGTTATTAATTTAATTAGTGTGAACTACAAGTTTTTTTGTTTTTTTTTTATTTTGATTTCCTTAATAATAAAAATAGATCATAATTTGACTATTTTACATTAAACCTCTCGCGGACCCCCTAAAATTGTTCAGGGACCCCCAAATGAATTTTTATTTTCCACGGACCCCCTGAACGATGTCACTTTGGGAACCACTGATCTAGATGTATGTATGCTTATGTACAATGTTGTTTTTAAACTGTATCTGTTACGTTAAAATTAGCAATTTTAACTTTGATATCACTATCACCTTGGCTCAAATTCTTTTGTCTCACAAATACATCTGCTTAAACAAAATTCTAAATGTAACCTAAGTTAATTTCTATGAACCATTTTTTTCAATCGAACATGAGAAATGAATATTATTCTTGAAATATCAAAGTATTGATGCAAAAAAAAAATTACCTTTATTGTATTGATAGTTAAAAAAAAATAAAATAGCAATAATGAAAGATACTGTGAATGTGTTGAGCTCAAGGACTCAATACAAACATGTCTAACATAGAGTATACAACATAGCAACATGCAATTTTATTAAAATAGCGTCTAACATAGCGTGTACAACCAGGCTTGCGGAGCCGAAGCCGGAGCCGGAGCCGAGGAGCCGGAGCCGGAGCCGAGGAGCCGGGAGCCGCCACTTTTTGCTGGAGCCGGAGCCGGAGCCGAAAAAATCTGGCGGCTCCACGGCTCCCAAATGTTTTTTTTTACAGCAGAATTTTTTTTTTAGCTTTAAAATTGCAAATTTGTTTGATTGTTTGCCTCCTACAATTTGAAATGTTTTACGAACGCCACAACAGTAACACGCACATCACCACAAGAAATTTTTAATGGGGAATCGTTTTGTGTTCGTTTTAAATCTTTTTTATTCCGCCGAATTTTTTTTAATGGCATGTTATTTTGTTATATATATAAAGTTAAAACAGTTTTATTTCATAGAATAATTGTATCAATCATTTCAAAATAAATTTTTACTACAACGACAAATAGAACGCGTCATTTCGTGTATTATTTGACCGCGAATTTGTAAAAGACTAAAAACAAAATGGTCGCTTTCTGTATTTAACAATTTTATTATAAACAGAATATTTGAAATAGAGTAGATAAATTTATAAGGCTGTGGCTATTCGGACCCGGGTCCCAGTAAAATCCGATTGTTATTCGGACACATGGCAAATATGCACTAAGCTTAGCTATATTTAAACTTTATTAGACGGAACTCAAAAAAATAATAATACAGAGTCCGCTTAGTGGAACCCTAGACACTGAGTAACGATTAAATCATACAATTCAAACAATTATAAAAAAAATAAACAAAAAAACAATAATAAAGTTTATGTATAGCTAAGCTAAGTGCATATTTGCCACGGGTCCGAATAACAATCAGACTTTATTGGGACGGGGTCCGAATATAAATCGGAGTTTATTGGTACCCGGGTCCAGGCCCGTAGCCACAGGGGGGGCTAGGAGGGCTGAGCCCCCCGTTAATGACCTGAGACCCCCCGTGCAGGATTTGAGCTTTTTGACAAAATTTTAATAATAACGGCTATAAAACATCAATCACTTTGGTCAATTTTGTTTTAGGGGCCCGGACTGAGCTGGCCAATCAACTTTTGAAAATATTAATATCAGCACGGGGGCCCGTGTCACCACAGCCCAGGGACCCGAAATTTCTGTCGTTGGGCCTGATATCTTCTGAGGACAACTAGCAACTTAAATAAGTTAATAAAATAATATTGACTTCTGACCTCACTTTTATACATATGTATAATAAAATAATAGGGTACAAACTCCGTGATTTCTGAGTGATGTTATTTAATTTGCAAATTTACTTTTTAGCAGAATTAATTTTATTTTAAATTGAATAATTGCGACTGGTCAATTTGTTGTTGGTCAATTTGTTGTTGTACGTTAAACCAACAGTATAATAATATAAATCACGTATCTATTATGTAACAATTGTGTAGCAGAACAAATGGTCAATATATTTATAACAGGAATCAGAAACTGCTCAGCCTCAATAAATTTTTATCATTAAAACACTTTACTATTTAAATTATTTTTAACAAAACTGCAACATGCCATGCATCATTGAAACGTTGTTAAAATTATATATTTCTAATAAATAGCTATACAATCGGTACTAAAATGCACCATTCCAGATATGGAACTGCAAAAAAAATTGTTGGGGTCCCCTTCCCAAACCCATCCTCTCCGTTCGCAAGTTTTCGGCGCTTCGCACCTCCATCTTCGCCCCCCCCCACTAACATTTCTTCTACCCGACCAGGGGCGGAATTAGGGGGAGGTGCCGGGAGGGGCCATTTCCTCCCCCCCCCCCCGGTTATCGCAAGTTTAGGTAATACATCATTAAATTATCGAAATATTTTTTGTTCAAAGACCAATTTTCGACAATGAAAATAGTTTCACCCCCCCCCCTCGTCAAAGTTTTGCCCCCCCCAGTCAAAGTTGTCTAGATCCGCCCCTTTAACCCAGGATCAGTTCTTCGGCACCCCCCCCCCGGCCGAATAAATTTCTACGCCCCCCCCCGCCGAAAATAATCCTGGCTACGGGCCTGCCCGGGTCCGAATAGTCACTTCGAATTTATAAATAATATATATAAATACTGAAGTCTATAAAATATTTTAAATAATGTGTATATTTTTCAAGTTCCTGACTATGGGGGTGAACGCGGCAAAATTTGCATAACTTTTTATCAGCGGCATGTTAGCGTGGACCAATTACAAAAAATTTTGTCTCGTGTGATACTATCTTAATAGGGAGCCGGAGCCGTCAAATTTGTGGGAGCCGGAGCCGAAAAAAAATATGGCGGCTCCGCAAGCCTGTGTACAACATAGCAACATGCAATTGTATTAGGATCAGTCATTTTTATGGTTATTAAAATATAATAAAAAATAAAATAGCGAGTGGAAAATCAGAACGTCCATGATGACACAGCTGTCAAATACTTTCATGAAGAATAATGCAGAAAATCAATTTAAAAAAAACATTAATATTTAATACTAAATGTATAAAGCAAATAATAGAACATGTATATCTAAAAGATAAAACCAAATTAGCCAGAGCTATTACTACGTCACAGACGTAGATGCCTGGTGTAGTCACTGACGTAGATGCCTGGTGTAGTCTCAGACGTAGATGCCTGGTGTAGTCTCAGACGTAGATGTCTGGTGTAGTCTCAGACGTAGATGCCTGGTGTAGTCTCAGACGTAGATGCCTGGTGTAGTCTCAGACGTAGATGTCTGGTGTAGTCTCAGACGTAGATGCGTGGTGTAGTGTCAGACGTAGATGTCTGGTGTTGTCACAGACGTAGATGCCTGACGCTGCCACTGACGTAGATGCCTGCTGTAGCCACTAACGTAGTAGCCTGGTCTAGCCACTGACGTAGATGCCTGGTGTATCCACTGACGTAGATGCCTGCTGTAGCCACTGACGCAGATGCCTGCTGTAGCCACTGACGTATGTGTCTTGTTTGGCCAAGACATCACTGACGTAGGTGTTGGTGTAGTCACTTGCAGGAAAATCTCGCGAGATTTAGTAAAATAACCTGTCGTCCAATCTTGTTACTGAATTTAAAAAGAAACTGCTAATCCTACTAACCACCCTTTAGCTCATGGGAATCAGGTTAACTTTAAGAAAAAAATGGCTCTTGAATGAGATTCAAAATCAGCTTATTTATTAGGTCAAGGCATCAATAAAAATTATAATAATAAAAATAATCTGTCTAATTTAGTCATGTATATCAATAAACACATAACTTAAATATCCTACAAGGGGGAAGTTTCTTGTTGAAATATTTGAGACTGAATGGTTATTTTTACTCTGAAATAAAAAAAAAGACATCAACATTCTTAGTAAGTTTGACAGTCATGAATAAACAATGACCAGAACAGTACACTAGCAGAGAACCTTCCTTCAGAAGACAAGTAGACATTTTGACAACTTCTCTTTGGTTCACTAGCGGAGAACCTCAATTTAGTACACTATTTAAACACTCAAAGCTTTCCTTTAGTACACAAGTCAACAGCCCATTAACAGTTAACAAACCTGCCTTCAGTACACTAGTAGACATCCTCACTTCAGTAGACTAGTAGACAGCCTCACTTCAGTACACTAGTAGACAGCCTCACTTCAGTAGACTAGTAGACAGCCTCACTTCAGTAGACTAGTAGACAGCCTCACTTCAGTACACTAATAGACAGCCTCACTTCAGTACACTAGTAGACAGCCTCACTTCAGTACACTAGTAGACATCCTCACTTCAGTACACTAGTAGACAGCCTCACTTCAGTAGACTAGTAGACAGCCTCACTTCAGTACACTAGTAGACAGCCTCACTTCAGTAGACTAGTAGACAGCCTCACTTCAGTACACTAGTAGACAGCCTCACTTCAGTAGACTAGTAGACAGCCTCACTTCAGTAAACTAGTAGACAGCCTCACTTCAGTACACTAGTAGACAGCCTCATTTCAGTAGACTAGTAGACAGCCTCACTTCAGTACACTAGTAGCCAGCCTCACTTCAGTACACTAGTAGACAGCCACACTTCAGTACACTAGTAAACAACGTCCATTCAGTACACTAGTTAACAACCTTCCTTCGGAGCATTAGTGGACAGCCTCACTTCAGTACACTAGTAGACAGCCACACTTCAGTACACTAGTAAACAACGTCCATTCAGTACACTAGTTAACAACCTTCCTTCGGAGCATTAGTGGACATCCTCACTTCAGTACACTAGTAGACAGCCTCACTTCAGTACATTAGTAGATAGCCTCACTTCAGTACACTAGTTAATAAAATTCCTTCGGAACACTAGAAGACAACCTTCCCGCGTAAATGTTTCGTGCTAATTTAATCAGCGATTAAATAGCTGCCAACATAATCGCCAAATTTGTGTAGAAAATTAGCAAAAAAAAATCGGGCAGAAATAAAAAACTAAAGCGAAACTTGATCATGGCGTAATTTACACGAGTGAATTGTGTATAACGCAACGTTTCAGGCACCGCTCAGTCTTAGCAGTTCAACACTCTACCATGGCACTTCTTGCACTGCTCAGTTTTAGCGATTCAACATTCTAGCTCGGCACTTCAGGCACTGCTCAGTTTTAGCGATTCAACACTCTAGCTCGGCACTGCAGGCACTGCTCAGTTTTAGCGATTCAACACTCTAGCGCGGCACTTCAGGCACTGCTCAGTTTTAAAGATTTTGAGGTAAGATGAAAATTTAATACTTGAGAAAATTATAAATTTTATTTAGTGACGCAATCCATAAAATGAATAAAATGATTCTATTAATAAAACGTTTAGTCCTAGTTTATTGATCGGGGGGGGGGGGAGAATCAATGGAAGTTTATGAAATAACTGATCCATCAAAGTGAACAACAAACAAAATTTTTTTAACAATAACAACTATTTCTATTAATATAAATGTAAATTGTCGGGGATTCTGTCAGGCGTGGATCAATCGATCAAATATTAGACATATTAAATAAATATATATATATAGAGAGAAACATAATAAAATGGCTACTATTTTGGGCTTTTTTTGGTTTCTCACTGGTTGAGTTCCAGGGATCTCACCCATTACCGATATCATTAAATCCGCATTTGGCGAATTATCCCAAAGAAAAAGTAATGAAGAAAAATAACTCGGTGAAATCAATAATAATTCGATCTTCGACTGAAGCAAAATAAAAATAGATGGCTGTCAGATTTCTTTTATTTTACATTCATCTCAACTATAACAACCGAATGTTTAGTTACCTAAACTATAACAACCCAATGTTTAGTTACCTCAACTATAACGACCCAATGTTTAGTTACCTCAACTATAACGACCCAATGTTTAGTTACCTCAACTATAACGACCCAATGTTTAGTTACCTCAACTATAACGACCCAATGTTTAGTTATCTCAACTATAACGACCCAATGTTTAGTTACCTCAACTATAACGACCGAATGTTTAGTTACCTCAACTATAACGACCCAATGTTTAGTTACCTCAACTATAACAACAGAATGTTTAGTTACCTCAACTATAACAACCCAATGTTTAGTTACCTCAACTATAACAACCCAATGTTTAGTTACCTCAACTATAACAACCCAATGTTTAGTTACCTCAGCTATATCAACCCAATGTTTAGTTACCTCAACTATAACAACCGAATGTTTAGCTACCTCAACTATAACAACCCAATGTTTAGTTACCTACACTATAACAACCCAATGTTTAGTTACCTCAACTATAACAACCCAATGTTTAGTTACCTCAACTATAACAACCCAATGTTTAATTACCTCAACTATAAAAACCCAATGTTTAGTTACCCCAATTATAACGACCCAATGTTTTGTTACCTCAACTATAACAACCCAGTGTTTAGTTACCTCAACTATAACAACCCATTGTTTAGTTACTACAGCTATAACAACCCATTGTTTAATTACCTCAACCATCACGACCTATTGCTGAGTGAAGCTTCATGCAAAAAAAATAATTGATTCACTAACACACTGCATTATGTAACCACCACTCGACATCACCTGTTCCTGGTACAGTTCATGAAAAAAGCGCGACGGAAAGTCTTTGAGGTAATAATAATCAAAGTGTTTTAAAAGAATAATAAGCAAAATCAGATTTTTAACTTCCGCGCGAAAATGGAATCGTAACTTAATTGATTTTTTTTTATCCAATAGGTGCCAGATTTAGATCAATTCTTGAAAAGATGATTAATTTTACAATTGTCATGGGCAACGAAACCAATGACAGTGTAGAACTTGACTATTTCAGGTAGAACTTTGATGACCGATTAGTAATTAAATATTCAAGTGTATTAGTAATTATAATAGTTTAATAGTAGTAAATCCTTCCTTGAAATAATAATAATCGCGTCGACTTGTTTATTTCTATCCACACTAGTCGTACAATTTGACGAACTATTTTTAAAATCAGGGCAGAGTACCGATTCCTTTGGTCTAGTCTGTTGGCAATAGGTGTAAACCTATTCTAATATAATTTTAGTCACATGTTCTATAGTCTTTTATTTTTACCTTTATATAAAGACCCTAGGCCATTGCAGCCCCGTAGCGTGAAAATTCTACAGGAGGGGCCAAGCAATAGCGGGGGGGGGGTTAGGTAATACGCCACGGGCCTGAGCCATTGGTGGCGAACCTTTTTGGGGCCGCGTGCAAAATGCCGCTAAATTTATATCAAAATGGTGATACTCAAATTGAGATTAAAGGAAGGGATATTTTTAGACGCGTACCAGATGATGAGGCTATGCGTGCCAACTGTGGTACGCGTGCCATAGGTTCGCCTTCGCTGTCCTAACGCTATTCTGCCACATTTCGTTAGACTAGGCAGATAAACTTTCCTCACCAAAAAAAAAATGTTTTCATATTAAGCTTTGAGCCAATATTATCCAGATAGGCAATTGTCAGCAATTAAAATAGATTTGAAATAGTCAACTTCCAACCACACTGATCACACAATCATTCAAACAAATAAAAGCCATCGCTCACTCCTTCCCCCCCCCCCCCACCACCATCAACGGTCAATCTGTTGCAAAAAAATTATCCTGCTTTTATGTTTTTGTATATGTCACCAACAGAGCCGCTTTATCCTATAGGCACAGTAGGCAATGTGGCTAGGACCTACGAAAACCAGAACATAAAGTGAAAACAAGTGCATTCTTGAAAAATATTAAAAAATGAAATCGGGGAGGGCCTACGACTTTGAAAGTGCCTAGGGCCTAAGACTTTGAATGTGCCTAGGGCCTACGACTTTGAAAGTGCCTAGGGCCTACGACTTTGAAAGTGCCTAGGGCCTACGACTTTGAAAGTGCTTAGGGCCTACGACTTTGAAAGTGCCTAGGGCCTACGACTTTGACAGTCCCTAGGGCCTACGACGACCTTAACACGGCCCTGTCACAAAAGTTATCTTTTCGCCAATAAACAGCTATAGACGAAAGTGATCTATCGTATAAATATTTTGACTCAGTAACACAGATGAGTGCAAAAAAAAATGAATTATCTAAATCTGTTTATTATCTTTTAGTTTAATTTTTGTTTAACAATGGATGAGAGAAAAAACAATGACCAGTTTTAATTATCTCAATTAGTACTCAAAGAAAATAAAAAATCTAATGGAATAAAATAAAACAGTCGGCCAAAGCAAGTGATCTGACATTGGGCCGCTACAGATATTGGGCCACTACAGACATTTGCCCGATACAGACATTGGCCCGATACAGACATTGGCCCGATACAGACATTGGCCCGATACAGACATTGGCCCGCTACAGACAGACATTGGCCCGCTACAGACATTTGCCCGATACAGACATTGGCCCGATACAGACATTGGCCTGATACAGACATTTGCCCGATACAGACAGACATTGGCCCGCTACAGACATTTGCCCGATACAGACATTGGCCCGATACAGACATTGGCCCGATACAGACATTGGCCCGCTAAAACATTTGCCATATACAGATATTGGCCCACCACAGACATTGGCACACTTCAGACATTGGCCCGCTACTGACATTGGCCCGCTACTGACATTGGCCGCTACAAACATTGGCCCGATACAGACATTGGCCCGATACAGACGTTTACCGCTACAGACATTTGGCCCGCTAAAACATTTGCCATATCTGCTGCAGACGTAGGTTGTAACAAAGTTTGTATCAAAAGAATTTTTGAGTGAATTTTTATAAATAGCTATTTAAAAAACCAACAACTGCCTTTATTTAGATTTTTTTAATTTTTTTTTCAGAAATAACAAATTTCCAGTACGCTTCTACGTGCAATTTGCATGCCTTCTGGTCGGAATGCCAGCAAATATCATTGCTATCTCAGCAATGTGTCGAATGAAGAGTCCAACGGCATCTTTCATCATTTATCTTATGGCATTTCATAGCTTATATTTACTGAATAAAAATCTTATGTATGTATACAACTCTAACACTATTTTACTTCATACCATGATACACTTCTATTTTGATCTATTCCTTGAATCTGCTGGAAATTATACAACTGTCGCTGTCTGTCTGGAGCGTTTTATTTTAACTTTTTTCCCGCTCAAATTCAAAATACTTTTGAGTGCTCGTAATGTCCATATCGTCCAAGTTATTGTTTTGATTTTTTCTTTTCTAATCTGTCTCTTGTTTTATTGTTTTGATGTCATTATCTCAAATGCTACCACTTTTGAAGAAACTTGCAAATTAGCTTTCATATTTACTTTCATTCTCCTAACTGTCTTAGTTTTTGTCCCTTTTATCTGTATGATTCTACTTCAATCACTAGTAATCTGTCGGCTGAAACGGCGAACATTCGTTTCAAAAACCGATAATAGACTGGAAGTTGAAAAAAGATTAACTCGTCTCATGCTGGTTACTGTGTCCATCTTCTTTCTTCTTAACGGCCCAGCAACTGTACTGTCCCTTCTGCTCAATCGCCCTGACACCCTCTATGCAAGTAACGCTGTCCTCGTTGTATATACCATATCTTTATATCTGCAGGATATTTCTCATTTATCCAACTTTTTTCTATTTGTGTTACTTAGTGAGAAATTTCGGGAACAGTGTATCCATGTATTAGTAAGCCTGTGTCAAAATGTCTTTAAATGTATCAGACTTTTTTAGTGCATGTGTGTTTTAGTACATGTGTGTGTTAGTACATGTGTGTTAATACATGTGTGTGTGTTAGTACATGTATGTTAGTAAATGTGTGTGTTAGTACATGTGTGTGTTAGTACATGTGTGTGTTAGTACATGTGTGTGTGTGTTAGTACATGTGTGTGTTAGTACATGTGTGTTAGTACATGTGTGTGTGTTAGCACATGTGTGTTAGTACATGTGTGTGTTAGTACATGTGTGTTAGTACATGTGTGTGTGTTAGCACATGTGTGTTAGTAAATGTGTGTGTTAGTACATGTGTGTGTTAGTACATGTGTGTGTTAGTACATGTGTGTGTGTGTTAGTACATGTGTGTGTTAGTACATGTGTGTCTGTGTGTATTTTTTTTTTTTTTAATTTCATGTTTACTGTACGATTATTTTTCTTGTTGGTCTATAAACTGAAAATTGTTTGCACTATTAATGTTAATAAATAGCCTATGTGTTATATTTTTACACTGTTGGTGTTATTAAGGCAACCAGCATTACAATTTAAAACTATCTAATACAATGGATTAAGGCCACCCTGCTGTAAGCTACTTACTTATCATTATTTTTTTTTATCTATTTTGCTGTGACGTATAATCTGTTCCCTTGATAATAAAAAGAGAATCAAATCTATAATAGGCATTGAGAGATCATGTACGGAAATTGATTTCAGGTTGTAGCATAATGCACAATTAGACAATATTAATGTAGATCGTTAGGTTATTTTACAAAAAAAAAAAAAATATATAAAGCGAGAAAAAAAACATTAGTTTTCTTACTGCTAGTGGGACGGGTGGCCGAGAGGTGTAGATACTCGATTGTCGACCTGAGAGTCCTGGGTTCGATCCTCGGTGAAAACCATGTGGAATTTTTCCCGGTGAAATGTGTTTCAAAGTCGTGCCACAAGTCCACCCAGCTTTAAATGGGTACCTGACTTTAAGTTGGGGAAGTAAAGGCGGCTGGGCGTTGTGCTAACCACACAACCCCTTCATAAGCCGAGGTTATAGAAAGAGATGAATTCTACACTTCATCTGCCCCGATGGCCCGTTAGGGTTAAGGGAACTTTACTACTTTACTTTCTTACTGCTAATATTTGTTAGCATTAAGAAAGATTATGCGTATTTCATAGCTTGTTAAGATTTGCTCATGTTTAAAACTGGATATATTTTTCACGTGATTTTAATCATTTTACAAACAAAAAAAATCTCAATGTGACTGCTGAAACTAATCTGCATCACAATATAAATATGTGGTATATATAATCTGCATCACGATTTTTTTTCCTTTCA
This sequence comes from Bulinus truncatus, assembly GCA_021962125.1. Taxonomy (NCBI): domain Eukaryota; kingdom Metazoa; phylum Mollusca; class Gastropoda; family Planorbidae; genus Bulinus; species Bulinus truncatus. Next base: position 3,813,475 of record JAGDYQ010000060.1, on the reverse strand, counting down.
TTTTTTATTGTTGTCATTAAATATAAGTTGGCATTATCCTGTGTCACAGCCATCACTAAATCAATTCTGTTGCGGTAGTTCAACATACATGAACTGTAAGACAAATATCAGCGGTACCCCGACAATACAGCACTGTTGATATTTGCTAGAATAAAATATAATAATAGCGGTCTGGGTTCTGCGTTAAATCGAAAGTAAAGAATGAATACAACAGTATTCCAGTTTAAAATACAATCATGAAAAAAAATCGGATCTGCCCGAAACCAAAGAAAAAATAACCTCGCCTAGCGATCAAGCCTAAGGAGATATAACTCTATGCAAAGGTTTTGCAGGGTGCAGCTAGTTATAAATACTTTCATTCAAATTTTCTGGTTGTTGTTTTTTACTATTACAACATATGGCTTTTTACATTGTCCGTTGGCGAAATTACCCTGACCACTGCTGGACTAGGACCGCGGCTCTCAACCGGTGTTACGCGTACCCCGAGGGGTCACGGAATATGATATATGCAGGGGTACGTAGTTTGAGGAAGGTCGCCAGTTTGGTAGGGGGACACATCACCAAACCACGTGCCTCATCGCCAAACCACGTGATTCATCGCCAAACCACGTGACTCATCGCCAAACCACGTGACTCATCGCCAAACCAAGTGACCAAGATCCGCATTAGAAAGGTCAGCAAACTCCACTATGAAAATAAGTACTTTTATTTGCAAACTTATATGTCCCGTGGAGATACTTTCGCTACTTTTTTGGGGTACAGTTGCGAAAAAGGTTAGGAACCACTGGAACTTGAACTTTGACCTAATGTCTATCTTTATTCAGACGTTTTGCAGGGTAAAGCGAGTAGGAACATAACTTTGAAAATATTTTAAAAGATAATCATGTTAAATGATAATTATCAGTCCTAGAATTCAAGCCAAGATAGATCTTAGTCATAAGTTAAACTGGTCTAAAGTCATTAAGATGTGATTGTTAGATAAATTAAGTTGTAATTATGCAACAAATATTCTACATTAAATTGCTATTCGAATATTGCGTGGCTCACTTCATATCAGACCAAGACGCCAAGAGCAGTAGCTTAGAAAGTTGGGTGCGGCTTGTGCAGCCTCGCAGGGCGTCGAGTTACAGGGGGCCGCCTAAATAGAAATCGTGAAAAAAAAAATTGCAGCCTTTCTGTTTGTGACCCGTGGCTCAGCAAATTCATGCCCTGGACATTTTCAGTGGTTCTAAATCAAAACACCTCGCGTTAATCTCATTTGAACATTAGACTAGACAGGAAGTGACGGAACGAAGAAAACATTGGTAAGCGATATCTGTTTTTTTTTTCAAACTGCAGATTACATAATTATGACAATTAGGCGACTAAGGGTGGGGAATTAATAGCCTGCCATCCCTCATCTACCCTCCACTCTAATTCCCCCTTCGCTCCGCGGGCTAGGAATCCATTAAATCCAGGTCACTTTGTCAGATAATGACTCATTGATATATATACTGACAATCTCCATCTCAGTTACGCCCACTTCCTACATGTTTAACACAAGCCCACTCACACCCACTCTCATTGTTACATTCATTATATATTTAATACATTCTTTCCTACCAGATCGCCAACTTGAATAAAGTAATAGCCTACTTGGTGAGCCGTTGTTGACTATTATAAACCTGTTATAATGGGTGATTTTTTAAAAATTAATATAAGCTAATGTTAACTCTGTAGTCAACCCCCGTAGCGTGAAAATTCTACAGCAATAGCGGGGGGGGGGGGGGGGCAGGTAATACATTTTACTAAGTAGAACAAATAAGCAGGGGGAGGGGAGAGCAGACAACCCCCCCCCCACCCCCGCACGCTACGGGCCTGTCTAGTGCATAATAAAAGGCAAACTCTGGAGTCTTCTTTCAGTGCATTTGTAAAGTATGTTTGTTTTTTTTTTAATATAATTTATAGAAAGTGTTAGCGAAACAGTTCCGGAAATTTATGTTTCTAAAAATAATTCAGTGAACAGATAGCTCGTTATATCTCTTTAAATTAAATTATATAATTATGGACAATTTAAAACTTTATATTACCATGTCATGTACTTGACATGATAAATGCTTTTAGTGTATTTTTCCCCCACCCCTCCCACATTCTCGAACCATATAATGCATGATTCACCCCCCCCCTTTTGTCCCCACCCCCTCGCTACGATTCTGGAGTGAATCCATATGCACCTCGGTAGAGCTTTCATTGTGAACCTATTTAATGCAAACTTTGTAAACATTTGACTAGAGCGACCTCAAACAGTCGACTGAGTTGATGAAAAACAACAAACAATGAACTGTGAAATTCTCAAAACTGATCTAAACCAGCAGGAACTATTTTAAAAAGTTAGTTTCGTCCATAGTTTATATACCACAGATTGATTCAGGCCAGTAGCGTGCGGGGGCTTGGGGGCCGGGCCCCAATTGTATTTTGTCTCAGCCCCCTCTGCTTGTTTGCTTTAGTTAGTAACATTTATTTCCTGCCCCCCACCCATGTTATTAGTCTGGCCCCTTTTTATATAGAATGCCTGGCCCCTGCTGCCTAATTTTCACACTACGGGGCTGGATTGATTCATACTAAACCACAAAATAGAAGGGAAATGACTGTTATTAAAGGGAAATGACTGTTATTAAAGGGAAATGTCTGTTATTAAAGGGAAATGACTGTTATTAAAGGGAAATCAAAATAAAGGTGATCAATTTTATTTTGCAGACATACATTAGATATCACCCAATAGATTTCACAGTTTGTAAATATAAAAAAAAGATTAAATTAAAACAATAACATGCGAAATCTTTCCATGAAATACATGAACATTGTATTCGATAATATTTGTATTGAATTTTGATTGTATTTCTTAACTTATCCACCGCGAACATTAAGCATGTTCCACGGATGTAAGCGGACGTAAATTTGACTAGTTTTTCTAACCATTTTCTCCACTCAAAACTTGTTAGTTTTGTTTATCTGGAAACATATTTTGTAATTGATTTTTAAGGCACTTTTTAGGGAAAGATTTTCTTGAAATTCTGCATTTTTGTTCTTGCTGCATGACAATAAATAATTCAATAATTAATTTTTAAGTTATTATTGTTTTTATTTTATCAAATTAAAAGTTAAAAAAAAATTTCTCAATTTATTAATCAAGGGATATAGTTATGACGAACAAAACTAATATATGGGTTATTTCCCTTGCATCAATAATACTACATGTTTCAGATCGAGATCTATGTTAGCACGTGATTACCGCGTGCTGGTAGGCCAAAAGCAGCGGTCCTCTTCAATCAGCAGCGTCTTTCAAAATGAAAACAAAACTTCTTGTTTTAAGCTTTATAAGGTTTTAATGGTGGTTTGGTGCACACTTACTTAATTAAACGTGATAAGATAAACATTTATTTGCAAAATTTAAATATATGTATATATATAATTTAGAAAACGGTTCTTGCATTAAAGCTATTTGTCATATTCAGGGCACCATATGTTAATATTGTGAAAATAAACTATTCATGTTTTCAATGAACGTGTTTATTCATTTACTTTACTTGTTGTGTGAGTCATATGGAAACACATATAAATAAATATATGTTCAACTCTCAGTATGTGATCATACTAACGATCATCACTCATCAGCGAAAATATTGACAAAGTGTTCTAGTAAGTGACGAGCAAAAGCGAATTATCAAACCAGATACAAGGGAAGAATTTAAAAAATAGAGCTAAAGGCTGCAAAACTTCGCGATTT
>JAGDYQ010000060.1:3639467-3809209 GCA_021962125.1 Bulinus truncatus | reverse complement strand
ACACATGAGTCAAGACAGGTGAGTTAACACAACTGAGTCAACACACATGAGTCAACACAGATGAGTCGCACAGATGAGTCAACACAGATGAGTAGCACAGATGAGTCAACAAGATGATCAAGACAGATGAGTCAACACACATGAGTCAACACACATGAGTCAACACAGATGAGTCGCACAGATGAGTCTGCACACAGATGAGTCGCACAGATGAGTCAACAAGATGAATCAAGACAGATGAGTCAACACACATGAGTCAACACAGATGAGTCAACACAGATGAGTCAACACACATGAGTCAACACAGATGAGTCAACACAGATGAGTCGCACAGATGAGTCAACAAGATGAATCAAGACAGATGAGTCAACACACATGAGTCAACACAGATGAGTCAACACAGATGAGTCGCACAGATGAGTCAACAAGATGAATCAAGACAGATGAGTCAACACACATGAGTCAACACAGATGAGTCAACACACATGAGTCAACACAGATGAGTCAAGACACATGAGTCAACACAGATGAGTCAACACACATGAGTCAACACACATGAGTCAACACAGATGAGTCAACACACATGAGTTAACACAGATGAGTCAACACAGATGAGTCAACACACATGAGTCAACAAACATGAGTCAACACACATGAGTCAAGACAGATGAGTCAACACACAAGAGTCAGCACACAGGAGTCAACACCTTTTATATTTTAGTAAGGCGCGATGAATTTTTTGTTCAAATATTATTCCGTTTGCATAATTGTGAATACATTTCATTTCTATTTAGAAATGTAAAAGTTTAAGTGCATATGCCATTTAGACCGATACATTTTTTTAAATTGACTTATAGGGATTTAATTATTATAATTTGTATTAATTTTGTTAAAACAGGCCTCTTCCCTCCCCCCTCCCTCCCCCGGTTGCTACCCTACCCCCGAGATGATTGATGAAATAACGACTTTTATACAACGCCTACACATTGTCATTCCGGTCGTTCACACCTGCCTTGATTCAAGTGATGAAATAGTGACATTTGCCACCTACACTAACACACCCACGCAATGACCTCCACCTTCAATTTTGGCTGGAAATAGCTGACGCCATCAGCGTGGGTTGGACCGTGCTGGAATTCATGGGACACTCAGAGTAACGGACAGTAACAGAGCGGTCAGTCATATTCAGAAGAGACACACTGCGAGACGAGTACTGGAGAGAGACAAACGCACACATAGAGAGAACACAGAGAGCAGATGAGTGCAAGATAAGTTGGTCGCTTGAGAACGCCAGGTCTGTTGTTGCAGCGAGTTCGTTATTGACACGTTCCCATAACAAGTTCAGCTCATTCAACTGGGTCACTAGTACGCACAATAGTCTGGTTTCGCATGGACTATTACAACCTGTACACTGTAGACTGCGAATAAATCTTGTATTATCCAACTAACGAACCCGCGATTCATTGAATGCCTACCATCAAGTAAAAAGTCTAAACAATGTTTTTTTTACTTTTTTTTTATTGATGCTAGGTTTTGCCTTTACTACCGCCTGGGGTTTTTAGCACCCCCTAGCTACATAAGACGGCGCAGCACTGCCTACACGGGCTATAGAGCGATAGGAAGAAGAAAAGCGGCCCTGCCTACATGTGCTATAGAGCGATAGGAAGAAGAAAAGCGGCCCTGCCTACATGTGCTATAGAGCGATAGGAAGAAGAAAAGCGGCCCTGCCTACACGGGCTATAGAGCGATAGGAAGAAGAAAAGCGGCCCTGCCTACATGTGCTATAGAGCGATAGGAAGAAGAACAAGATTGTTCTTAAAAAAAACAAAAAAAAAACATCAGACATTTTTCTTTTATATACCGCGGATATCAACAAATCAATTCGAAAGATTCATTTTTGAACAAACAGATATAAAGGTATTTACATGTATATAGGTAAACACAGAAAAAAAAAATAATTCCTTATCGCCTTAATACAATTTGTAAACTTTTGTTAAAATTTCTAAACCAAACTGAAAAAAAAAATAATAACACTAAATCTGCCGTCGACAGAAAATATATTATACAGAAAGCACAGAGCCCCTGTATAGGTTGATACAGCTAATGCACTTTTTTCTTTGAAATCCGAGAACATTTTGAATTTCAGATGTCTCGGTATGTGAGTATTACATCGGTAGTTTAATTACCATATAAGTACAGCACAGGGACGATGCGTGAGTGTTGCCAGTCATACTATTAGAGAAAAATGTATTGATGTTTTTTATGCTTTATACAAGCACAAACGAACATAGATTGATATATTTGTATACATTATTAGAATAGCAAAATACACGATTTATATATAAATGAAAGCTATACAGTGGCGTAGCGAGGGGGGTGCCGAGGGGGCCATGGCCCCGTGCGACGTATCCAAAGGGGCGGCAAATAGTTAAGATTAGTTAAATTAAGTTAAGAATAACTAAATAGAGGGGCGGCAAATTTCCGGTCGGCCCCAGTCGACGAAAGCCCACGCTACGCCACTGAAGCTATATATTCAATCAGGATTAATAGTATTAGTCTTACTGAGTTCACAAACTACAGTAATGTTGGCGAGCGGATAAATCGATCAATATTGAGGGTTATCATTCTATATAATTTATATTATGTGGTTCCGTCCAACATTTCTGAAAGCTGTGTGCGGCAAAAAAATATTGACTGTGCGAAGATACAGAATAAAATATATTTTTTTTTGCGTTAAATCGGCCTTCTGAGCAAAAACGTTCGCGCTCTGCTGTAAATGCATTTTTGCAATGTGCGAATTGTTCTCGTGCACACCCGTGCACAGCTTTCAGAGACTAACGGTAACAATAATTATTGATTACAAAGTTAAAGTAATTTAATAATACAACTCAAAAAGTTATTATAAAAAAAAATTATTAAAAAAAAAGGCAAAAAGGAGAAATTAAAAATCCTTTGTTCGTTAATTCTCCAGAACTACTTCTCTGCTGCTATCAATCGGTTTCTGGCACGTGTAACATTCTCGTAACAGTTGGCCACAATTCTTACACGTGATCACGTGAAGGCACGGTAATAACACCAAGCTACGGCGATGGTGGCCACAAAGTTTGCATTTCATCATGTCCTCCATTTCAGCCGAATCTTGTACAGTATCACCTTTGAAGCGAAATACGTGATAAGAATATGAACAAAAAGATTGCACATAGAATAATGCTAGACAAGGCCGCAGGCCCGTAGCGTGCGGGGGGGGGCAGGGGGCCGGGCCCCCTTGCGTTTTGTCTGGCCCCCTCTGCTTATTTGCTCTACTTAGTAAAATGTCTTACCTGCCCCCCCCTGCTATTGCTTGGCCCCTGCTATAGAATACCTGGCCCCCGCTGTAGATTTTTCACGCTACGGGGCTGCAAGGCCGTAGCCAGAATTTTGTTTGGGGGGGGGGCTGTGCGGTTTTGGGGGTGGGGGGTGTGCGGAGAGTTTTATATAAGAAAAAATTGGAACGCAATGATAAAGAAGTATATTTTATAATAAGATTTGATTTTTAGAATTAATTTGGGGGGGGGAGGGCTGCAGCCCCCCCCTAGCCTCTCCCCTGGCTACGGCCTTGATGCTAGATATTATGGTTTATATCAGCGGTTTTCAACCTTTTTTTCCTACTTTACCTCTCCTCACCCCCCTCCCCACCCACCCAAAAAGTGTGCGAAAGTATGTCCGCAGATACCCTTCACTTGTAAGTTCGCAAACAAAAGTACTTATTTTAATACATTGTTCACAAACAAAAGTACTTATTTTAATACATTGTTCGCAAACAAAAGTACTTATTTTAATACATTGTTCGCAAACAAAAGTACTTATTTTAATACATTGTTCGCGAACAAAAGTACTTATTTTAATACATTGTTAAAGCAAACAAAAGTACTTATTTTAATACATTGTTCGCAAACAAAAGTACTTATTTTAATACATTGTTCGCAAACAAAAGTACTTATTTTAATACATTGTTCGCAAACAAAAGTACTTATTTTAATACATTGTTCGCAAACAAAAGTACTTATTTTAATACATTGTTCGCAAACAAAAGTACTTATTTTAATACATTGTTCGCAAACAAAAGTACTTATTTTAATACATTGTTCGCAAACAAAAGTACTTATTTTAATACATTGTTCGCAAACAAAAGTACTTATTTTAATACATTGTTCGCGAACAAAAGTACTTATTTTAATACATTGTTCGCGAACAAAAGTACTTATTTTCATACATTGAATGCTACCCCTAGTGCGTTACTTTGAGCAAGTGGTTTGGTGATGAGTCACCACGTGACTTCGTCAAGCTCTTTGCTGTTGAAAACGAAAAACCTTTTAGTTAAACCTACCACTTACCCATTGGGGGTTTCGCGTATCACCTGGTTGAGAACCGCGGATGTTTGAGGTTATCCTGGACACCGGTGTCACGGGGCGGGGTAGGTTAGCCTGACCGATCGGCTAGAGGTTTAAGACAGGGAAAGGATGAGGTAACTTTTTGAACCCGTGGGTCAAAACACCTACGATGGTTGTTTTTTTTTTTTTAACTTTACAGAAGGGTCGGTCTAAGAGCAGATGAATGGAGTTAAAAAAAATAATGTAGACATCATAGAAGTGAATGAGCAGAGTGGAGCCGATTGCGGGCCGGATAGAACCACATGATGGGCCATACTTGTCACACGGGTGGTATTTTGACCATGCAACACGTAAAATAACGTTAACTGTTTATACAAAGAGCCTTTATCCCCCCTCCCCCCACCCGCCCTTTCTCATCCATTGAGGTTGACTAAATGAATATAAATAAAATAAATTAACTTGTTGTTCAGATGGTTACTTTATAATTATAAAAAAAAAAAATTCTCACATGTTTGCCTCATGGTCTGATCATCAGCTTCATTGGCGACTTGGTTGGAATTAAGTGGCTCAGCTGAGGCAGACTTGAGTTGAAATCCGAGCGCATTTTGACTTTCAGGCGTCTCGGTATCTGAGTATTATAATAGTATCAACTATTTATAGACATTTTGATGGCGAAATGTAAAAAAAAGAAACTGGTGAACATGGTGTCATAGGTATTTTATTTTAAAATAAATAAACGAGTATTTATTGTAATACCATTCACTGAAATTGTACTTATGGGGGAACGAATGGACACAACAGACATATAAGTTGTACTTATGGGGGGAAAAATGCACACAACAGACATATAAATTGTGTTTTCATACGTCCTTTCTGTGGGCTTATAGACTTGGTGGTGTCTATCTCCTCACCAAGTCAGCGGGGAATAGTTACCAACAGTGGCGCAACCAGGGGGGCAGGGGGGCTTGAGCCTCTCCCCAGACCAAATCATCATACATATTTTACTATATAAACTGTCGTTTTTTTTATATGTGAGCCCCCCCCCCCCAGCACTTCTTTTCTATATGTGAGCCCCCCCCCCCCAGCATTTTTTGCTGGTTGCGCCACTGGTTACCAAGGACTGAACCCTGGACCCTTTGCACGTGAGTCAAGTTCATTAATACGAAGAAAAAACAAGGTATTTATTCCAGAAATTCCATTATACAGAGGCTCAGAAAATGGTGGACCTAAATGAAATGTGTTATTTGTTAAGGTGTTTAACTATTAAAATCCAGATTCGTTTTTATGGACACACATCCCCCTCCCCCAAGATCCGATCTATTAGAATCTATCTGTATGTAAATAGTATTTACTAGCCATCATATTTTATTGCATGACGATTCTAATACAGTGGTTCTTAAACTTTTGCGATTCGCGACCCACTAAGAAACTTGACCTATTTTCTCAACCCACTTATATATACAAAGAAAGAAATCAGGATAAAAGAAAGAAAAGCTAAAAATGAATTGTATAAATTCTACATTAAGTAGAAATTAAAGTTTAGGGTGACCCACTTCAAATGAGCTCACGATTCATCCGTGTTTCACGAGCCACACTTTTGAGGACCAATAGTCTTTATTATATTTTGAGAAATTAAGAGGTCATTGATAAATGAGCATTTTCATTTTTTTTTTTAAAAAAACGTACGGTGAAGTTTAAATTATTTCCCCCCATGATAAAAAACCTGAAAGTTAATATATCCGCGTAACAACATAGCCAACAAGACGAAGAAACTTAAAGTAACAAATCAACGGGTTAATTAATAAAATTAGTCTACCGCAAAGGCGGCTCCAGTACCGTGGTGGCCCTGGGCAAACAAAGGATCGATGCCAGCCCCCCCCCCCCCCTTTGTCTGCTAATGTCAATAAGGTACAAAAGATTTCCAACAGTCGTAAATAAAATGTATTTCTGTTTACAATCAATATATAAATATTGGAGTGGGGACCCATATGATTGGGCGGTCGTGCAGTAATAAATACAACGTATTTCTGTTTACATTTAATATATATTGACTTGGGTGCATATAAGATTGGGCGGCCCCGTGCTTGGGTGTCAGTATGGTCATTTCACAAGGCCGACCATACCTACCGTCTGTATGCTGCTCCTGCTGGTCCAGATCGTTCCGGTTCTCTGGTAAGAATGGACACGATGGACTAGGATTTTCTGTGCGCCTTGATAAATCCGTCTCCTGTCGAATAAAACCTCAGACGCACATCGCAGCCACAACATTTGACATAGTTGGGAGGTCCTGTGCAGCGTACAAAGTATTAAAATAATAGAAAATGTTTATAAAATGTTATAGAAAGTATTAAAATATTATAAAATGTACTTGAAATATTATAGAATGTATTTAAAATATCATACAATGTATTTAAAATATTATAAAATGTATTTAAAATATTATAAAATGTATTTAAAATTTTATAAAAATATATTTAAAATTTTATAAAATGTATTGCTTTAAATGTTGGAATATGGGGGATGGGACATATTGACTGTGTGTGTGTGTGTGTGCAGGGGAGAGCATCAGTGTGTAACTGGAGACTGAGTGGTGCGCCGTGTGTCTGTGTGTGTAGCTGGACTGTGTGGACAGTCAGTAGTTAATGTCCAGTTGTTGGAGCGGGAAGTCGTGTTATATACCTGGTATGCGAGGTCGTGTGAATATAGTGTCATTGGTTCAAGTGTTTGATTATTGATTGTAGTATTTGCATCTCAAAGTGGGAGTTAGTGTTTTGTGTCACTGCAGGTGTTAGCAGTGGCGTATACTCACAAAGGGGCGCCAAATGGTATATTTAATATATGGTTATATGGTTTTTGAATGGGGGGGGGCTGCTAAAAAGGTATTGTGCACCGGACGCGAGTTTAGCTCGCTATGCCACTGGGTGTTACTTTGTTATTTTAATAACACTAGATAAGGTGCATGTGACAGTGACAGTTATATAATTCACTGGGGGTGGGGTGGGAGAAGGGGTTCGAAATTTAGTTTTTATAAGTTGACTATGACTATGAGGTAGACTATGACTATGAGGTAGACTATGACTATGAGGTAGACTATGACTATGAGGTAGACTATGACTATGAGGTAGACTATGACTATGAGGTAGACTATGACTATGAGGTAGACTATGACTATGAGGTAGACTATGACTATGAGGTAGACTATGACATTTCTTTTTTTTTTTTAAAGGTACAGTATGCGAACGTTTTCTCGATGTTTGTTATATAGTGATTAATTCAGAAATATAACTAGTAGTAATATGGTTATTGTTTACAGTTTATAGTCGTATAATTTTACCAATTATATAATAAATCTAAACGTATTAAATGAAACATTAGAATTCAAAACGGTTAAGAATACTTGTGGTATTATAATTCTATTTTGAGACAAAATGTTGCACATTGTAATCTATTGTGGTATGTTTACCTAGAGATATGACATCTATCTAAATTTTTATACATAGTTGAGAAATATAAAAGCTACAACCTGTAAAGACAAATCCGTGTCTGGCCAAATATTTTGGATCGGGTATCGATGTTTTTGCACTATCTTGAAAGCTTTTAAGTATATCCGAAAAGCTTGGATAGTCCTTGCTGAATTTTTCTGCAGTAGTGAATGATGTATTATTATTATAAGAGCATATATATTTCGTACAAATTTCAGAAAAGTTAAATCTGAAAAAAAAAACATCAGTTACAAAAAAATTATAAATGAAAACATTGGAAGCTTTTAGCCTTAAGTTAACACTCCCCCCCTCTCCTAGATGAGCCAATGGTAAGATCAATATTTTACTTATAACAATAATATTTTCTTTTTTAAAGTTAGTGGAATCTGCATCTGGGAGTATTATGCAGGGGCGCCGATAGGCAACAAGGGCCCCAGGGCAGGACATCATTGCGGGCCCCTTAATAAACAATGTCGTGAAAAAATTGACATGGTCGGGGCGCCCGGGTCCCTTTACAGATGCGGCCCCCCCTGGCAATGACCCCCCCTGACCCCTTGGCAATGACCCCGACCCCCCCTCTCGGCGTGCCTGGTATTATGTATACACAGGTCGGCCACTGTCAAGAAAATACAAATAAAACAACTTGGCTCTATAGGTCCAGTCTGTGTGTGATGGACCTGTAAGCATGAGAAGAAATCTCTTAGATCAGAGGTTCTTAAACTGTGGTCCGCGGACCCCTGGGGGGTCCGCGAAGCCTTTACTGGGGGTCCGCAAAGCCATTTGAAAAAAAAATCATCGTAAAATATATACATATATAAAGTACCTAAACTTGGGATGGGGGTCCGTCAAAAATTTTTTTTTCAAGTGGGGGTTCGCGGAGTACATAAGTTTAAGAACCTCTGTCTTAGATCATTAAGAACCACTTATGGGACTGTTTTTTTATGGTGCTTTTCTTTCATCCCCCACCATAGCCGATCGTGATTGGCCGTGGAGGCACCGCAACAATATAAAGGGTAGAATGAGCGCTGTACCATTCGACCACCCTTTCCTCATTAATGGAACAACGACGCTATTGATATTATTCTGTTAATAACAACGAAAGTTAAAACAACAGCAGTACGGTATGTTAAGTCTGATGTTGGAGCATGAAAATGTGTAATACAAATATTGTTTATCTTATGCTAAATAATTATCAACTTTAACGCTGATCCCACCACATCAACAATATACCGCTCTCTTTCATTATTCAACATTCACCCCCCCCCCCCCAAGATTTCGCAATAATTATTATTACATAACAACATAAAAATATGGTTCAACGTCTATTTTTATAGATAGGTACAAATTTTATTCTATAACAAGAAAGTTTATCCACTGAACTTAAAACACAATACAATTATCTGGAAAAATCAATGGCACGTTGAATAATAAAATTATGGCTGGATGAACGTCTGGTGCAAAATCGCTTTTCTTACTTTGCAAACGAACCATTTATAACACATCTAAGTACTTTCTATGTGCTTAGACCACTGGAATCTATTTTACCTTAGGTTGAGCTCATTGCTAAAGGTATTTGTTATATGTGTACATACCATCAGATAAATCACCAGTTATCTAAACGTGTACATACCATAAGATAGGTCAATAGTTATTTAAATGTGTACATACCATAAGATAAGTCACCAGTTATCTACATGTGTACATACCATAAGATAGGTCACCAGGTATCTACATGTGTACAAACCATAAGATAGGTCACCATTTATCTACATGTGTACATACCATAAGATAAGTCACCAGGTATCTGCTTTGAGACTGGGCCAGCTCCAACTTCATTGGTCGACTGCCCTTCTGTGTTAGCTAAAAGTATGCAATGTTCATACAAGAATTTTATAGATTAAGAAGAATGTTATACGTACACGTGAAAGCCACTGAAAATGTTATTTATCATGGAAAATAAAAACAAACATGATTTTGTTTTCTTTTATTGAGTCTACCCATGCCATGATTCGGTGTGTTTTTGTTTTTAAATAGAAAGTTTAGTGTTTTAATTCAAATAGTTTTTCTTAGAACTTAAATAGAAAAAAAAATGTAGTTTTATACATTGTATGAGAATTTAATCGAGCTTTCAAAATGAAATGTATTGCAGGTATGACACTTATTAGACATTAATTTCTCATATAAAACTCACATACATTTTTCTTTTGCTGATTTATAAATAGTGTCCATTTTTAGCTTTATGGGAATGGTGAACCCGTTCTTTTTTTCTTTTTAATATAGATGTCTGTGTGTTATGTATCATGAATGTTTATATTTCCAACTTGTATTAATATAGATGTCTGAACGTTATGTATCATGAATGTTTATATATCCAACGTGTATTAATATAGATGTCTGAACGTTATGTATCATGAATGTTTATATTTCCAACTTGTATTAATATAGATGTCTGTGCGTTCTGTCTCATGAATGTTTATATTTCCAACTTGTATTAATATAGATGTCTGTGCGTTCTGTCTCATGAATGTTTAAATATCCAACTTGTATTAATATAGGTGTCTGTGTGTTATGTATCATGAATGTTTATATTTCCAACTTGTATTAATATTGATGTCTGAGCGTTATGTATCATGAATGTTTACATATAGAACTTGCTTAATATTGATGTCTTAACGTTATGTATCATGAATGTTTATATATTCAACTTGTTTTAAAGTCTTACACAGAATTCAGTAATGAAAAACGTATAATGAAAATTAAAATTAAGGGAAGAAATCTAATTATGGTATAAACTATAACTTACTGGACGATTCCATTGCTGAATTAAAATTTTCCCCAGGTTTTGGTTGCTTCAATCTGTCTGCCATACTGTTTTTTTTTTTAAAGTACATTTCATTTATAGTTCTTAAAAATTAAATTGCATCAGACATGCAGCTAGATATTATAACGTCTTGTGCTAAATAGTTTTGCCCCCCCCCACTCTCCCCTTTTTCAAATGTTTAATAAATCAATTCATTTATAGCCTGGTCTTAAATGGTGCCTTACACGTCATTTTATTTTCTTTGTTTCTAAAAATAGTTCTGAACTATTTATCTTTTAATAATTGTCTGTAGCCCTGGTTGTGCTTTCATTCCTTGATTTTTTTTTTTGAATAATCAAGATGGCCATTTATCATACTTCCAAGTATCATAACTTTAGTGCTGTTACAAATGTCTTTACTGTGCATTTACTAACTTATATCTTGACCTACATGACCCTGGCATACAAATTACAAACTAATAAGAAATTAATTATGGTATTGTATTGGCCGCTCTAGATCAATTATCAAAAATACGTTTCCGCTTACTGTGACATATCTTAAAGTAAACCATGCACTTCAGTTACTTGAATGCACAGTGCATTCAATGCTGCTGCTCTTGATGTAGGCTACATCTCTAGTACATATATGACTTTTCGATGTCACATGTACATCTGAAAATATATTTTTTTTACTAAAAATAAAAAAGGTTAAAAATCGACTGAATAGTAAAAATTTCTATTTTTACAGAGGTCCTTGTAAACGAAGACTAAGTTAAATGTGCAGGCAGCTCATAGTACTATATGTACATATCTATCACTATTATTAACAGTTGATATGTGTGACTGTTCACCATTGTAAATTTTACCAATTCATTGTAAAAACAAACAAAAACAACTTAAGTTCAGTGTGCATGCAGTAGTATATGCAGCGCACGCCACGTAAACTAGCATTATGATTAGGTTTAAATAGTTGCTAATCTATGTTTCATGTACATCATATTCTCTTATTCAGCAGTTTGATAACATCAGATCATTATTCAACTATTTTTCTTTTATGTACTATATATACATATATACATATGTACATATCTATCACTATTATTAACAGTTGATATGTGTGACTGTTCACCATTGTAAATTTTACCAATTCATTGTAAAAACAAACAAAAACAACTTAAGTTCAGTGTGCATGCAGTAGTATATGCAGCGCGAGCCACGTAAACTAGCACTATGATTAGGTTTAAATAGTTGCTAATCTATGTTTCATGTACATCATATTCTCTTATTCAGCAGTTTGATAACATCAGATCATTATTCAACTATTTTTCTTTTATTTCATCAACCAGATATTTTCCTGTTTTCCCCCATGTACACATGAGATTAACGGAAATTTGAAATATATCATGCCAGATTACAGATGTAAAGTTATAGTAATTAAAAAATACTATTTAAAAGAAACAACAAAAAGCAATGGGGTTCTTTTATTAGAAGTTTCCGGGCAAGAGTAGATCAGCACTTAGCGTGAAAATTCTACAGCAGGGCGCCAGGCATTCTACAGCGGGGGGGGCGGGCATTCTACAGCAGGGGGCCAGGCATTCTACAGCAGGGGCCGGGCATTCTACAGCAGGGGCCGGGCATTCTACAGCGGGGGGGGGCAGGCATTCTACAGCAGGGGCCAGGCATTCTACAGCAGGGGCCAGGCATTCTACAGCAGGGGCCGGGCATTCTACAGCAGGGGCCGGGCATTCTACAGCAGGGGCCGGGCATTCTACAGCGGGGGCCGGGCATTCTACAGCAGGGGCCGGGCATTCTACAGCAGGGGCCGGGCATTCTACAGCGGGGGGGGCAGGCATTCTACAGCAGGGGCCAGGCATTCTACAGCAGGGGCCGGGCATTCTACAGCAGGTGCCGGGCATTCTACAGGCAGGGGCCGGGCATTCTACAGCAGGGGCCGGGCATTCTACAGCAGGGGCCGGGCATTCTACAGCGGGGGGGGCAGGCATTCCACAGCAGGGGCCAGGCATTCTACAGCAGGGGCCGGGCATTCTACAGCAGGTGCCGGGCATTCTACAGCAGGGGCCGGGCATTCTGACAGCAGGGGCCGGGCATTCTACAGCAGGGGACCAGGCATTCTACAGCAGGGGCCGGGCATTCTACAGCAGGGGCCGGGCATTCTACAGCAGGGGCCGGGCATTCTACAGCGGGGGCCGGGCATTCTACAGCAGGGGCCAGGCATTCTACAGCAGGGGCCGGTCATTCTACAGCAGGGGCCGGGCATTCTACAGCAGGGGCCGGGCATTCTACAGCGGGGGCCGGGCATTCTACAGCAGGCGCCGGGCATTCTACAGCGGGGGCCGGGCATTCTACAGCAGGGGCCGGGCATTCTACAGCGGGGGCCGGGCATTCTACAGCAGGGGCCGGGCATTCTACAGCAGGGGCCGGTCATTCTACAGCAGGGGCTGGGCATTCTACAGCAGGGACCGGGCATTCTACAGCAGGGGCCGGGCATTCTACAGCGGGGACCGGGCATTCTACAGCAGGGGCCGGGCATTCTACAGCAGGGGCCGGGCATTCTACAGCAGGGGCCGGTCATTCTACAGCAGGGGCTGGGCATTCTACAGCAGGGGCTGGGCATTCTACAGCGGGGGGGGGGGGGCAGACCATCAAAGGTGGGCAGGAAATAAATGCTACTAAGAGCAAACAAGCAGAGGGGGCCAGACAAACCGCTACGGGCCTGGAGAAGAGTAATGGAATATTTATTTATGAATGAACATACATTGAATGTAAATGTTAATGTTGTAAATGAACGGAGGGGACTGTAATACGTGCCGCACCAACCAGACCAACGGGCCATACTTGTCTCGAGGGCAGTAGGTCTACTTGTCTTATCTAGAGCACAGGTTCTCAACCTATTTTCGCGACTGTAACACAAAGGATGGAAAAAGTATGTCCCAAGGGTGTTCTTCACATATAAGTTCGGGAATAAAATTATTTATTTTCGTGATTTGATTTGCTCACCTTTCTAATGCGATACTTGGACACGTAATTTGGTGATGAGCCACGCAGCAAACTCTCAACCTTCTTCAAACTCGGGGTCTTTTTAAACGAAAATTATAGGTCGCAGTGTAATATTTTCAAAAGTTGATTGGCCAGCTCAGTTCGGGTCCCTAAAACTCGCCTTTAAACTCGCCGGCTTCCTGGGCATTTTCCCCCCTGCCCCCCCCCTCCGGCGGCACCGCCCGAACCCCCTCGGGATACACGCACTACCGGTTGAGAGCCGCGGATCTAGAGGCTGAATTTTTCTTTTTTCAAATTAACTAATTCCGCAACATCTTCATCTCAGCACCCTGTGCGGTGTGTGTGAGTGATGTCCCCCTGTAAGGATGAGATGAAATCTCTTTGATCCTATAAACCACTGATGGGACGGTTTTTATGGTGCCCTTCTTTTATTCCCCCACCATAGCCGATAGGGCAATGGCCATGGAGGCACCACGGGAGATGTAGCCTCCATGGCTCTGTGCGGTTGCACTACCCTTCCTATGCTACTTCAGACACGAAACAATACTTCAAACTTTTTGATAACACATATGATATTGATCTAATCGTCTATCTGTCTGCCTTGTTTGTTGGTTCGTCTGTCCGACTATAGGTTTAATATAGGGTAAAGCATGAGGTAATTTTTTGAACCCGTGGGTCACGAGAGCTACGATGTACAGAAGGATCGGACTAAGAGCAGACGAATGGAGTTTTTACAGAGGAAAAAAAGTATGATGTAGACGTCATTAAAGTGAATTAGTGGCCCGTATAGAACCGCCTGATGGGTTGTCTCTAAGTCTGTCGGTACATTTGTATTGATTTCTTTTCTAAAAATAACCTCCCCAATTGAGAATATCGGAAATTCATTTTTAACCTAATGATAAACAATTTTGTTTTAATGTTCCACATAATTGCATTTTAAATATATGTTAGTGCAATGAGTTCAAAGATTGGAAATGTATTTTGTTTATAAAACTAATTACTTATAATGGCGCTTTATATAAGCGACGGTCAGAGAGAGAGAGAGAGAGAGAGAGAGAGAGAGAGAGAGAGAGAGAGAGAGAGCAATGCTTGCATGACGCGTGTGTGATACAAAAGAAAAATAAGGTTGATTTCAAAATATTACAGAAATAGAAATGTAGTATAGCTAAAATTATCCATATCATTGCAGCCTTTCCTTTTCTGAATCTTTTACATTGTTAAAATATTAAACAATCTACAAAATAATGTGTAAATTTTGCTGGCTTGATTTCAACTGCGAAGTTAAAAATCTCATTATACGAAAACCCGTTTAGGGAAATACCCTGGAAGTTAAAAAAAAACAACAACTAACAAACGGGGAAAATCTATTTCTTTCGTTTTTTTTTTTGTTTTGATATTCGAATTAATGTGAAAGCAAATAAAACCAACATCAAAATTTCAGCAATGTTTTGAATAAGTTTTGTTCATGAATAACTTAATAATTGCTTTACCTTACTCGCTGTAATGAGAGCTGACTATATCAACCAACGTATCATTTCAAAATGATTTATTTTTTTTTGAGGTTTAATTTTTCGGTATTTATAGCGATGACTAAAATACAAAGAAATGATTTTTTTCTAGGAAAATTTTTCTTAATTTCAGGGGCAATAGCCCATTTCTTATTTAACGATTTAAAAACTTTTGGACAATCTAGGGCTAGGCATATATATATATATAAACCATAAAATATAATAAACACATAAATAAAAAAAATATAAATGGACGGAGATGTTGTCCATTTTTAGCCGATCCACGCATATGCCCTCCACCCCCCCCTCCTCGTTACTTCAATGAAGAACTGACCATTGCATTGTTGTGTACTGTTTATGGTTGACTGGTGCGATTGAATGGGATTGCATGTGCAGGGAAGATAAAGGTTGGAATATGCAGGCCGCGTACGGACAGAGTGTTGGGTGACGGGTGAGACCAGGAGATCATGGCGGTGATGGGTGAAAGGTCATTGTAGGCAGAGGAAGTTGACCACGTGAAGAAAGACAGGAGGTCATGAATGGAGAACACATGTGTTAGTGCAATAATGAAGAAACGTTGGTGACTGTATGGTATGGGATATGTCGATGAATTAAGATTATTATTCGGTCGTTCTACTGTGTCTTGACCACCCGTAAACAACAGTTTATACCGTACTGTCCGCCAAAAGATATGCTGGGGAAAGGGGGGGGGGTCGTATACCCCGCTCTCATCGAAGGACCTAATATTTTTTTTTACACCAATGGTTGCTGATTGGTGCCGGGGAAAAATGGTTATCCCCCATTGTGGTAGAGTCAACCGATGTCTAGAAACATGAAATTTAAATATGTTAGCAGAAGTTATCAAGAAAGGAAGAAATAACGAATCATAATCCTACATTTGCAACCATTAATACACGGCCACTGCATGGAAAATAGTTCATCTACCTCGAACGTTCTTCAGTGAACTATTTTTTATGTATCCTTTGCTCATCAGGGCGCTCATTTTAACACACAAATAAACCGTATGCGACATGCCAGTTTGTCATGACAAAAACTCCTTTTGCAGTGTAGGCAAAGCCTAATGAGGCTAACTTCGTAAAGAATACAGAATCAGGCATTACTATTGCTATTACTGTTGAAGGATAAACAATGTACTCACTGAATGGTGTTTTACATGGAATTGCCGTTTTATGACGACCTGCTTTGTAATTCGTCCTTGTTTGACCTATATCTGGTTTTGTTACCATGAGTCAAGAAGGGATATAATTTCCACATAATGAGGAACTGACATTAATTATGGTGAACTCCCTTATAACGCTAGACGACCGTATTTGTGGTAGATTTTTGAGCTTTCAAAAATCAAATATGGTGAATTCAAATTTTATTTTTGTTTGAATATTTTGAGACTTTATTTAGTGTTATTTTTAAATTTCTCGTTACTTTATGAATCTTTCTATGGCTAGATGCATACATCTACTGAATAAATCAACTCTTTTTTTTTTTTTGCTAAAAAAAATAGTTTTTATTTTTTTCAATGCTCAGTCTGTTGAAAATAATGTTTGATATTAATCAAATATAAAATATAATTTTGTTTAGAAATCATCAAAAATCAGATTGAGTTTATAATCAGTTAAAGACACAAATGGAAAATGTCTGAAATTTATAGAAAAGAAAAACAAAAAAAAAAACCAGAACAAACCAAAAACAACTCAGGTATTTAAAATACAGTTAACATATTTTTATATTTTTATTTTCTCTCTCTCTTTCTCTCTCTCTACCCCCCCCCTCCTACATCCTTTTGACCACTCATTATGGAATGGTTTTTATGTTGCCCTTCTTTCATCCCCACCATAGCCGACAGAGCAATGGCACCACGGGAGACAAAGCGGGGGGGGGGCCTTTAACCATAACCTGAAACCATAGACTTCTTAATAGTAACCTGGACAGACAACTAAACAACCTATTTTAACGCATCGGAACTCGAGAGGCCAATGTTTAAATTTATCTGTGGCATGCCTCCCTTCTGAACCCAGCTATAAATAGTCTTGCAGGCTGATGTAATAATAAGTTATTACAATACCTTTATTTTTGTTTCTTGATTAGTTTATTTAATGATATATTTTAATTTATCGCGCATTTGACATTTGTTTTCAAGTTTATATTGTAATTTTTGAAGAGGAAGAAGGTATGTTAATTTTATAATTTTTTAAATTAAAATATTTGTTGTCATTTTTAAAGCTTAAATTGAAATATTTATTGGCATTTTAAAGCTTAACATGTTTTTATTACAGGGTTCATAGTTGTATTAAAATGTTTATTAAAATCAGTCAAAAAACAAATATCTTAAATCAATTAATTTTGTTGACTGTTTCATTTTTGTTTCAGAATGGTTAACAAATGTTCTATTTTTGGGTGTAAATCCGGTCATGAAACCAACAGCGAAAACCAAGTAAACATAAGCATGCACAAATATCCACTGTCGGATAAACAGTTATGTGATAAATGAATAAGAGCTAACCCCAGAAAGAACTTTGTACCAACCATCTACTCCAGAGTTTGTTCTCTTCATTTTCACGAGTCTGATTTCATTTGTGAATCTACGGATTCAAACTTGAGAAAAGTTATTCGTAAGCAAAAGCGAGGAAATCATGTCATTGTCAAACATCTCAAACCTGAAGCTGTGCCAACCATTTTTCCCAACGCACCGAAGTATCTGACAACACCAACGACACGTCGGTCAACAACGTTATCATCATCTGAACAACGACGTCAATCTGTAAACTGCAGACTGGAACAGCTTTTCGAAAGGAATCAACAGGAAGAAAATATCGAAAAAGAAGATCTACATCAAATTTTAGAAAAGATGTCCAAAGAAACTTTGCCTTCTGGATGCTTCATGAACATGGTAGATAGCAATTTAATAATATATAAAATAGACACCAATAGTTCATCACCTGCCATCTCCGATTCATTGAAAATCAACACTGACAAATTTTTTCAAATTTTCATCAACAATAATGCCATACCAACTTCTAAATATAACGATGTTGTTAAAAAAGGACTGCAAAAAACATCAGACCTTAGCAAACTTATGTCACGGATTAATTTTTTGATGGAGAACAAACATGCTGAAGATAATTTAGCATTGGATGAAGCCATCGCATCAGTGCAATATTTGATTGATAATGAAAGTCATCAACAAATGAAAACTTTAAATTTCTTGAAAGAACAGTTGATGCTGTTGAAAAACAAGAAATATGGTCAGCATTATTCTCCCAAATTGATGGTGATGAGTTTTTTGATGCACTCCATAAGTCCGTCTGCTTATTCGTTTTTGAAAGAAGAGGAAATGTTGATGTTACCTTCTGTGTCAACGATTAAAAAGGTAACAAAAATATTCAACAAAAAAAACCGGTTTGACCAACGAAAACTTTAAAGATGAGGTTTTCTCAGTTGAATGAATACAAACGAAATGTTGCACTGATTATAGACGAGATATATGTTTCGAAAAGAATTGAATTTTCCGGTGGGGAATATCTGACTAACGTCAGATGGTAAAGTTGCCAGCACCATGCTTTGCTTCATGGTAAAATCGCTATCTGGAAATTACAAAGATCGAGTTTCCATTTATCCAATATCTAATTTAACAGCTGAGAAACAATACAACTGCTACAACGAGGTTATGGCTTTGTTAAGAAGCATAAATTTCAATGTTGTCACAATTATTGTCGACAACGCTGCGGTCAACAGGAAATTTTACAAAGATTGCCTATGCAATCAAAACAGCATTATCGATGAAGTAACAGGGAAACCGATATTTCTGTTGTTCGATCCTGTACACAACTTCAAAAACGTGTACAACAACTTCCAAAATAGAAAACTGTTCATATGCCCGGACATGGCTAACAGCAATAATGGCAGAATTACAGCAAATTTCAACCACATTGCTCAACTTTTTTATTAGAGCAAGCAATGTCTCTTAAAAAAGCTCACAAGCTGACCAAAACGTCTATTGACCCAAGCAACATTGAAAGAATTTCTGCAAAACACGCCCATTCGGTTTTCCATGAAACTACTAGAAATGCTCTGTATTATTATTCAGATAATAATCCTGAATGGAAGTCAACTGGCGATTTCGTTTCTATAATTTTAGAAATGTGGGACATATTAAATGTGAAGTCGCAAACCAAAGGCTACCACAAAAGAAACAGTTCCATGGACCCAGTTCGATCTTCCACTGATTGGAAACTAGAAAAACAGAACGATTTTTGCAATTTTCTCCAAGTTTGGGAACATTCACTCAAACCTGGATTAAGTAAAGAAACATTCATAGCACTCAAGCAAACTACCAGATCCATAGTTTTGTGCGCTAAATACATTATTGATGAATTAGGATTCAATTTCGTTCTTTTGGGCAATTTGCAGTCAGATGCCATTGAATCCAGGTTTGGGTGGATGAGGATGATGGCGGGCAGCAATTACTATATTTCCTGCAAGCAAGCTGAGGAAAGTGATACAAAAAATACGAGCAATTTCGCTGCTAAAGCATTCAGGTTTCACCATTGAAGAAGTGGAAAAATTTGTTATTCCCACCAACGACGAAGATGAAGAAGACTTGGAGAAAATAGCTTGTGAATTGTCTGAATGTTTGCATTTAAAGAATTTGAACGAAGATGAAAGTTCAACACTCTCGTATATTTGTGGTGCCGTATGCCGTTCCGTCTGTCACACCACCAAGTGTTCGTCATGTGAAAAGTACTTGTTCAACGATGACGAAAATGAACCTCAAGGTTTCAACATGAAGTACATCAACCAAATTAATAGAGGCGGTTTAAACATCCCATCTGATTTTGCCTGGAGGTCTTGTGTTCATGACTATTCAGTTTTCCAAGAAATAAAAGCATCTCACCAAGTTTTTGAACGGTTCATTTTAGTTGATAACCAGTTGGCTATGTTTCAAAAAATCGTTGAAAGAACCTTTGTTGAGGCTGATTTGGATTTCATACTCTCGATATCATGTTATTGTGATAAAGGTCATGACTTAAAATATTTCATTACAAAGTCACTTTTTAATACTTTAAACAAAAATTTAGTAAAAACTATTTCTGATGGTGATGATGTTAAAAAAAAAACCGAAGGAAATTAAAAAAAAATTGTGTTAATGTGAAATATGTGTTTGTTCTTTCTTTAAATAAAAAAAAAACCTAATGTAAACATTAAGCAATACAACGCATCCAATAATTGAATAAATACGTCAGCCTCTCAAGGTCCGGCCTTCATTGAGTTGTCTGTCCAGGTTACTATTAAGAAGTCTATGGCTGAAACATCCAATGGTCCTCACCGGTGGCATCTTGAAAGTCGAGGGATTTACCACATGAACCTCTGTCCCATATTCCTCCGCCTCTCTCTATTTGTTTCACTCCCTTATAGGTTAGCGCGGTTTCAACTGATTCAGTTTTGTTCTATTAACCATTACTATTACTTTATATTATTTGTTTAATGTCTAGGGTGTGTGTGTGTACGTGTGTGTGTATGTGTGTGGGGTCTTTACAGTATTTTTAAATACATAAAACTTGGAGGCGCTCTTAGTGTATGTATAATGTACATTGAAGAAATATTTAATGACTTTTTTTTTGCTCTTCAGGAATGCTATGTATTACAGAAAGTCTGTATTTACCGTCTTTGGTTTCCATTGGGACGGGGGGGGGTTGAAGAGGTGGAAGTAAAAATGTGGACCCCTCCACCCACCCCCCCTCCTCCCACGTCCAGGGTCGTCACTCACAAAAATCTGTTTGTGTTCAATGTAATCGTTACGCAACATCTTTGGTATTCAGTCACTGTAATGCCAGAATTGTAAAGATCAGTACATTAGGGAATCTTTTTTTTTAAAAAATCTACTTTTATAAATTGTTTAAATGTTTAGGTATTGTTTTAATAACTTGCTAAAACTGATTGATTCAGCTGACACAATACATGTTTTTTTTTTAAATATACAATTTATTGATGCTCACAATCCTTACCCATGCCATTAATTGAACTGTATTTTTTATTTCTGATTAAATCAAACGCCATTGTAAACACATTTCTTCCTCAGCACACAGAACGCCTTACAGTTTAGCCGATATATATATATATACACACACATTGAAGTAATCAAAAATCTAACTCAAACATTTTTTAAAAATATTTTCGCAATAAGCTTTCCCCCCCCCCCCCCATTTTTTATCATTCTTTGTAGATTACGTCATCATTTTCTTCTTTAAATTAAATTTTCGATAGTGCACATGTTTTGATGCACCATCTTGTAAATTATACTCTTTAACGTGAATAAACTATATAAACTATTGTGGATTAGAAAAAACACTT
Organism: Bulinus truncatus; assembly: GCA_021962125.1. NCBI lineage: Eukaryota > Metazoa > Mollusca > Gastropoda > Planorbidae > Bulinus > Bulinus truncatus. The sequence goes on along the minus strand of JAGDYQ010000060.1, from coordinate 3,787,666 downwards.
CCCCAGAATAAAAAGTCCAAATAAGAATTATGCAGAATTAAAATTTAATGTTAGAACGAATCTTAATTTTAGGGGGAATACCGTACTTCCAATCTCCCCTCTCTTTCCCCCTCACACCTTTCTAATTCTTTCACTGCATGCAGAGCGATGATCATTAAAAAAAGGGAAATCCCCTTTTTATAATTAAAGAACATTTTTTCGCTTTTGGTATTTTAATAATTTTTTCTTGTTATTGTAAAGTATGGACAATATATGTTATAGTAAAGTGTGAATAATATTTGTTATTTTATACGGAATGTATATAGCTCGACTTAATAGGTAAGATTATGTTTTGCTATTTTTATCTGTATCTAAGTTGAAATGTCCTACATAAAGAAATGGATATCGCTATTTGTATGGGCTAAGGGGACGGATGGTCGTGCGGTAACGCGCTCGACTGTCGATCTGAAGGTACCTGGTTCGATCTCCGGTGAGGACCAAGGAAATTTTTCAGGTCTTGGCTCAAGTTCCCGATATATCTCCCGTGGTGCCTCCATGGCCATTGCACTATCGGCTATGGTGGGGATGAAAGAAGGGCACCATAAAACCGTCCCATTAGTGGTTTATAGGATCTAAGGGATTTCATCTCTAAATTCCTAAATTCCTAAATAGCGCACTTTGCAACAAATGACTCCACACCGAGTGTTTCTATTTATATCGATAGGCGTCTACTCACTGGGTGGAGTTTATTTCATTACATAAATTATATATATATAATTTTTTTAATAGTTTTTAGTTTAAATCTAATACTAAACTGGGAGGTGATGGCCACGCCCATGTTAGTCAATTTGTTGACTGTGTGTGTTTGACCAGTTTTCTGCACACAATATTACACTCCATGGTGTACTGTAGCTACTACAAACAGCCTAACTATTCTTTAAGTGTACCAATGATCCGCTTAAAGTGCTTTATGATTTATTTATGTTTTTATAGGAGGGGGTACATTTTTGAGAACATGGGATAGATATTTATCACTAATAGAACTAAGGGGCCGTTCATATAAACAGGCACACAACGCGACCACCTAAACCCCTCCCCCTACTTATAAAGTGTCCCCTCCCCTCCCCCATTTCCATTACACAATCTTATTACACACTATGTTACAGGGGCGTGGTAGGATTAGGACCTAACTAGTTACTTTGGCGTAGGGTCCTTAAATACCTATTTGTCTCTGCTTAACACACACACACACACACATGGGCGTCGCTAGGAATTTTTCCGGGGGGGGGGGCAAACATTTTCCAGGGGGGGGGCAAATAACAACTTTATGACATTTTTTTTAAATGTAAGGGGGGGGGCAATGCCCCCCTCTTATATGACATTTTTTCAAAATGTAGGGGGGGGGCAAATGTCCCCCTTGCTCCCCATGAATACGCCCATGCACACACACCAAGAAACCTTGAAAGAATCTTAACACAAGGCTAATGGTTTAATTCTCATCTATGACTAATATCTATTTACATATATTTGTAATGTAGAATGCAGCGGAAAGTTTCAGTAGATGAACTTTGGCCTAATTTAGTGTGTTTTGTATTATTGACATGTTGACATACAGAATTTTACAACGGTTTTTTACTCTTTAATTTGTCTGTTATTGTTGACTAGAGAAAAAAACACATAGTAACTTAATATCAAGTCGGACGGGTGGCCGAGTGGTGTAGATACTCGACTGTCGACCTGAGAGTCCTGGGTTCGATCCTTGGTGAAACCCCTATGGAATTTTTCCAGGTGAAATGTATTTCAAAGTCATCCCACAAGTCCACCCAGCTTTAAATGGGTACCTGACTTTAAGTCGGGGAAGTAAAGGCGGCTGGGCGTTGTGCTAACCACACAACCCCTTCATATGCCTAGGTTATAGAAACAGATGAATTCTACACTTCATCTGCCCCGATGGCCCGTTAGGGTTAAGGGAACTTTACTTACTTACTATTAACTTAATATCAAAGGCAGATCACTACAATAAATTTACATTAGCAAAAGGTGAAGCGTACTTTACTTTGAAAGTAAATATTACCTTCACCTGTGTTTTTTATATGTTCGCAAGACTGAATTACTTTGTTATTTTATCGATTAACATAAACATTGTCACAATCCCACTCACAGATATTGGCATAACTGACATTCTAAAATCTGCGGGGGTAATATTTGTATGTAGAAATACTAAAGTCAGCAAATTTTAAACAAACATAGTTTACTTTTAAATGCACGTGACTTAATCGTCTTTTAAGGAAAATGATTATTAGAGGAAAACATACTATTGATTATTAGAGGAAAACATACTGTTGACTATTAGAGGAAAGCATACTGTTGATTATTAGAGGAAAGCATACTGTTGATTATTAGAGGAAAACATACTGTTGATTATTAGAGGAAAACATACTGTTGATTATTAGAGGAAAGCATACTGTTGATTATTAGAGGAAAACATACTGTTGATTATTAGAGGAAAACATACTGTTGATTATTAGAGGAAAACATACTGTTGATTATTAGAGGAAAACATACTGTTGATTATTAGAGGAAAACATACTGTTGATTATTAGAGGAAAGCATACTGTTGATTATTAGAGGAAAGCATACTGTTGATTATTAGAGGAAAACATACTGTTGATTATTAGAGGAAAACATACTGTTGATTATTAGAGGAAAACATACTGTTGATTATTAGAGGAAAACATACTGTTGATTATTAGAGGAAAACATACTGTTGATTATTAGAGGAAAACATACTGTTGATTATTAGAGGAAAACATACTGTTGATTATTAGAGGAAAACATACTGTTGATGATTAGAGGAAAACATACTGTTGATTATTAGAGGAAAGCATACTGTTGATTATTAGAGGAAAACATACTGCTGATTATTAGAGGAACACATACTCTTGATTATTAGAGGAAAGCATACTGTTGATTATTAGAGGAAAACATACTGTTGATTATTAGAGGAAAGCATACTGTTGATTATTAGAGGAAAACTTACTGTTGATTATTAGAGGAAAACATACTGTTGATTATTAGAGGAAAACATACTGTTGATTATTAGAGGAAAACATACTGTTGATTATTAGAGGAAAACATACTGTTGATTATTAGAGGAAAACATACTGTTGCTATAGGCTGTCGATAAATGGTTACACAAATCAATTTCCACATTTTGCTTGATTAATGAGATATTTTTTTTTTGTAAGGACTGATTGCAATTGTCATTTGTCATGGATAAGAATTGTGCGAAATGTTTGAATCACGCCTGACACCAAAAGTTTATTACTTTGATTGTATACAAGATAACTCAATATATGTCATCGTCTCGTGAAATTTGCAGCCTTTGATGATTCTATAAACCATGTAATTTTTAGTATACAGAGAAGTTGAACACTAGAAAATGAATTATACATTAATATAGCATAGAAAATTCTAAGACACGTAGATGTTCAATAGTTCAATTTTAAAAAGCTTTGAAATAACATGAAGTGGTCTTTTTTTTTTACCAATCATTCATAAATTGGTATGTACTGTCAATACATGTTTTGCCACATCTTGAAATACCATTCTAAATGAAAGATAAACAACAACCTAAAAAACAAAAAGAAAAAAAACCAACTATATATTTTCTTAAAATAAATCTATTTAATGTATGTAGCTAGAGTGTAGAGTAAAAAATATAATAAACAAGTACGAAAATTGTAAAGATAAATATACAGACTAACAAAAGGTATTGCAAGGGCCGGATTTACAGATAGGCCGAATAGGAAGTAGACCAGGGTTCCCACGAAAAAATGTTGACTTGTATACAAATAAAAACAAAAAAAAACAAAAACAAAAGCAATATATATTTTGTAGGGCTCTGGGTATATTGCATATGGATATAAAATACTGTTTACATCACAGTTGAAAAGATAGGATTTAAAAAAAAAATCTTGGATTATGAACACTGGTAGGTAAAATTCAGATTTGCTCTCATTTTGAGTAAATAAATCAATTCATTTTATGTTATGTAAATGCATAGGCTGCTTAATATAGTTAAAGAAATATCACAAGTCTTTATATCACATATCTCTAATGAGCTCAACTGATACTTTTTTTAAAGGACATAATGATGTTACTGTTTAAAGGACATTTGGAGGTTACTATTTAAAGGACATAAAGATGTTACTATTTAAAGGACATAATGATGTTACTGTTTAAAGGACATAATGATGTTACTGTTTAAAGGGCATAATGATGTTACTGTTTAAAGGGCATAATATCAATAACGCACTTTTGATCAACATGGAATATATGTTTATGTGAAATAAACTGTGACAGTTCCCAGAATTCTTTTCCCACAAGACGGACAATGTATGAATTTATTGGAACAATCTTTACATGTGTACATCTCTCCACATGGTAGAAATAAATCTTGAATTGGAGCCACGTTACAAGCTTTACATTTCATTAATTGTTTCAGCGCTTGGTTCTCTCTCTGAAGTAAAGTTTTTGTGACATTTTGGAAATTTCTGTTTTCTGTGTGGGGAAAAAAAAAACACATATACAAAGCGCTGAAGTAAAATGTCTTGTTTTTTTTCTGTTTGGTTAATCATTTTTTTTACCCAGTCATCAAATGTTAATTTTTTTTTTTTACATTCTTGGCTGTAGTGCGAGTTTAAAAACTCTAATGATCTTACAACATGCAGGATAAATAAACAAAGGAACAATTTATAATTTTTACCCGATTTGGAAGTTGAACTATTGTCTGGAGCACGCCTTACTTCGTGCTGTATTACTTCGTTATGTGTTACCGGTACTTCGTTCTGAGTTACTTCGTGCTGTGTTACTTCGTTCTGAATTACTTCATTATGTGTTACTTCATGTTGTATTATTTCGTTCTGAGTTACTTCGTGCTGTGTTACTTCGTTCTGAATTACTTCATTATGTGTTACTTCATGTTGTGTTATTTCGTTCTGAGTTACTTCGTGCTGTGTTACTTCCACGTTGTTGCTTAATAACCGCCTGTCACTATCAAAACTTCTTTGTATACTTGCAGCTGTGGGTTCTGTAACGTTAGCCCTTGAAGAAACGCTTTCACGTTCGCTGTTTATATTATCTGTTTGTGGGGGGAACGGAAAGGGTAAGGCAACACTAAGTTGTAAATATTCGATCAAAAACAGATTTACAAAAATAAAAAAAAAAAATCCTTTTTGTTTATTTAATTGGTAATACGATTCAAAACATATTTTGTAATCGTTGATGGTAATGTAATAATAAAAACTCTTTATTTTATTTCAACATTATACTCATGGTACTCATGCCAAACAAATTAAGGTTCAAATCATGGTTCATTACCATCAATGGTAAACAATTTTTTTTTCAATCGTATTATCAATGAAATAAAAAAAAAATGTAATTTTAGTATTGAATATGTTGACATTGTGATATGTTCTCAATGCTGTGCTATTTAATAAATGTTCTATGTAACTATATTATTTTGGGAAGGATTTGGATTGTGTGTGAGAAAAAGCGCGCTAAAAAATCTAAGTTAAGATTGCCTTTTTTTTAACCTAAAATGGGTTATAATTAGTTTAAATACTATTAAAGAATATTGATTTTAAAGAAAAACATAATTCATGGTTTAAAGGTGATCTATTTTAGAAATATATATACCAAAAAAAAAGTACCACATATTCTTTAAAAAAAATATATATATTATTTCAATGTTAGGCTGTTCAAAGTTTTATCTCCATTTTAATTGCTCTTTTAATTAAATAGATAGAGGATACTTGTGTTGAGGTATTAACCCTATCAGGCCGGACATGTTCAATTTGTCTCGGGGTTGTCATTGTCTAATAACTAAATGAGTGTGGCTTTAGATTGCTATTACCTGCGCCGTTTTCAACCCTATTCCTATTGACACTGTTCTGTGGCCTGTTTCTGTCTAAAGTCTGCAGGTAAGAACATGTCGGTCTGTATCTCTCATGTTCCACATAAATGTCATCACCAGGTTTCCATGATCTGAGGCCGAGACCACAGTAGAAACACCGGACACAGTCCGAGTAACCTGCGTTGAAAAGAAGAAATAAAGTTTCGGCTCCATATGCATTTAAAAAATGTGTGTGATCTAAATGCATCAAAGGTTCGATGGATGAACATTTCGATACGTTGTAAAGAGTATCATATCTCTTTGAATATGTTCAACAGTAAATTTATTTTAAATTAATAATTTTGGTCTTTCATTTACAATTATTAAGCAGATGAGTTCATAAATTTAGTTTAGAAAAAAATAATAATTAATAATCTGTTTAGAATTCTTGTTCGTTGTGCCAGCAGAGTGTTTCATTTCTACTGTAGCAATTACGAGCATGGGCGCAACCGATGTACGGGTCGCGCAGGTCCGGATCCTACCAAAAATCAAGCTACTGGTATTCGACCCTACCGAAAATTCGGGGCAGACATACCAATTTTCATCTTACCTAATATTTTGGACCCTACCAACTTCAACATACTGGTTACGCCCCTGATTACTAGGATGCTGCGGTCTAACCACCGAGGTTTCTTTTTTTTTTTACCGTTAGTCAGAGGCTGCATTTTCTCCACTATATTCCCTTTGTCTCAGGAATTGGCGTCATTTTAACATTCTGCCTCAACGGGCCTCTCGAGCTAGATTTGTCAGTGATTATTAAAAGTATCTATCATGCTTTAAATTAAAAATAAGAAAGTAAGTTTTAATGAATGAATGTAATTCACTTTACTTTCAGTATACCCACAAACAAATTATTCCACATTGCTAAGACAACAATCTAACCTGCATAGAAAAATCCAGCGTTTACAAGCTCAGTAGATGATAGGTCATGACTGCCTGGCCAGTTGACGAATGACGTCATTCTTTTAGACCATTCACTGTACACGGGATAAGATGGATTCGCCAGTGATAAATCACTTGAAGCCGATGATACTTGTTGATTAGTCTCGTGATGATTACAACTGGTATTTTCGGAGCTGGCTTGGACTAAAAGCTCAGGGGTCTGGTTGTCTTTAAAAAATAAGATCAAAGGAAGATTTTAATATGAAACAATGAGATAGTCAAACTGGATATGAATAATATATTTATAGCAAGACCTGATAAGGCAATCATATATATATGTACATACTTTCAGAACGACTGGAGACTGCATTGCTGTGGGCATTGCTATTTGTGTCCTGTGGTACAGAAGATGGTTGTGGTATACTGGTCTGTGGCAACACGTTGTTGGATGATACATCGTTGTTATCTTCTTTGATATACTCACATCCAGGTTTATGATATATTGCACTTGAAGGTTCAGATACAAAACGAATCAACTCAACGGAGTTGTCACAGCTGACACACGTGACAGATAAACCTCGACCAGGGCAGAAGAAACCACTGGACGATAATTTACTAAAGAACAAAGAATCTGGTCTTTCTATGTATAACAGAGGTCGATAGGATGCCAGAAGATTCAGGGAAGAGACGGGGTAAGCTGTATATTGTATATTTAACTTTGGACGTTGATTGTAGTGAGATATTCTATTTTCATCTTTGACATTCTTTTTATCTATGAAACTTGTACAATATTGTATTAATACTGCCATACGTCTCTTACGACCTTTCGATATTTTTGAAAAATGCATTTGTAACTTTATAGATTCAATTATTTTATAGATACAGCGAAAGTATGTCAGGCAAGTTAAAAATGCGACACATTTAACAAATTGAAGGATCAAACCATTAATTGCTTTAATTTTTTCATAATTTAATACTGAAAAGCTATATTGTATAGCAAATATTTGAACAGTGACTTGAGTAAAGGTTTTTAAAAGTATCTGTCGTAATACTTCTAAATAAATAATGCCAATTGCTAGGAGATCACAAGCTAGACTTTGTTTTCTTAAATTGTCTAAGCAAGTTCCATTCCGTGTTTCATGTGTAAAACTATTGACATTTTTCAAAGCAGTGAATGTTTCGGCCAATGTGATATTTCTGATAGCTGTCTGAATTTGGTCACAGAATGCAAAGTATGACCACTGCAAACTCGTCATCATGTTTCCTGTACAATGTGAAAGTTGATGGACGCTCTCTATACAAAAATTTGAGATTTGTATTACAAGACTGGACAGATTTTCGAATAATAAGAATCGACTGTCATTTTTCTCAGAAATTTTATGGGGCCACTCAGAATTCATATGTAAAGACAAAAATATGAGCCCATTCAGACATATGGCCATTTTTTTTTCAATAATTATAATATCAGTTTGTTATCAAGCAGTACTTGTACCTGAAAAAGGTGAAGAGTTAAAGAAAGATTAGAATGATTTAGACATCTCAGACAACATGTAAAAACAACGTTATTAAAAATCAGGTAGCTATATAATATAAAAATATGTCAAGACGCACTGAAAACTATTTAAAATATAAAAGAGTTCTATTCTTCGGTGTGTTAAATAGCAACGTACTTCGTCCTTCTAATAAATACTAAGCAGATTTAAATCATCAAAAGTAAATCACTAAAATATTTAACAAATAACAATAAGCCGAGAAAAAAAAATGACATCATTAATAGACGAAAGTAATCGTTAATTGTTATGCAAAAATAAATAAATAATAACACTGATAATTTTTTTTTTAAATATGATGTATATTCATCATACAATTTGTATAGCCAGCTATTATCGTGTCCCCCCATATGTAACATATTCTACTTAAATTATGGTAGACATTCAATTTTAAACTATACACCAGATAATTTTCTAATTGCCCCCATTAACCGGCGATAAATGAGTTTCCTCAATGTATGATTCATTATATTCACTATCAACTTACGTTTTAAAACCTTTTCTATATTTAATAGAGCCAGGACATCCATCCTGCCTTGTTTCAAATTCTTTTCGGTGGGACTTTTAAATGGTTTAAAAGTGAAAATGAACACTTTATAAGCAGAAATGATTCATTTTTCATTCAATTTTTGAAATTAGGTCAAAATTTGATCCAGTTAAATTAATTAAATCGACACGTTTTTTTTTTGGGTGCCCTCTTGTTTCACAGATTCACTTCCACATGTATATTGTGGTACATATGAAATGTTCAATCTAGTACTGTATATATATATATATATATATATATATATATATATATATATATATATATATATATAGGCCTACTGATGTACCGATGTAACTCTAACAACAAAAGCGATTTATATAGATATCTAAGTAGTTGGTTATCACATTAATATAAATTTTCTTTACCTTTAAAACGTACATAACATGTTACATGTATGAGGATCTAACACCAATACCACGAGATATATTATATTTAGATATTGATACATACGTTTTAAAATACGTTTTCCAGTTAAAAAACAACAACAACAAAACATTCATTTTAGGATACGGATATACCGTCATTTTCTTTATGTAACACATATTAATATTGTCTTAAATTAACTTGATATCTAAGAAAATGTGATTTCGTTTTAAAATACGTATGATCTGGTCTAGCTCTATATTTTATCATAAGCGAACTTGGGTCAGTTGAGGCGCTGGGTGCAAAAGAAAATATTCGGCACCTTAAATAATATATCTTCTACATAAATAATAGCGGTGTGGGTTCTGCGTTAAATCGAAAGTAAAGAATTAATACAACAGTATTCCAGTTTAAAATACAATCATGAAAAAATCGGATCTGCCCAGAACCAAAAAACAACCTAGCCTACTGATCAAGCCTAAGGGGATATAACTCTATGCAAAAGTTTTGCAGGGTAGCTACATTCGGACTTTATGAGGACACCGTTCCCCTCGTACTGAGACTCTCCTCTGACGTTTATCTAAATTAGTATACTTATATATATATATATATATATATATATATATATATATATAGAGAGAGAGAGAGAGAGAGAGAGGGAAATAGAGAGGGAGATAATGTAAATACTAAATTTAAAACTAAAATTTATACAATAAGTCTTACACATCTATAACTAATAACACTTACCGACACCACCTCTGAATTTCGCTATGATACTACTCCGTACATTTTCTCTGTCTCTTATTCTGGAAAATCCTATTAATGCTTCAAACTGCGACTTAAAACTATTCAAAAGTGATTAGTAATACTTCTACTTTTAAAGCCTTATTTGCAATTATTTATAGATACCTACTCACACACGCGTTGTCAACATTTAAGCTTTCCTCTAACCAAAGCGAATTTCGCGTATCTAGGCAGCTCGCGAAATTCGCCCCTCTTTCGCTGCAATGTATTTACATGGAGATGCTCAAACCGCGTAGAATTTCCGCGGCGGTGCAGAGAAATTTCGCGGCATCGCTTCTTTCAGAGTTTTTTCGCGTTTCGCGAGTGTAAACAATCCAAAATGGCTGCCTAGAAACATCGACTCAAATAAAAATCAAGGTTAAAATTGATATAAATGTCTTAAAATTAACAAATTAGACTTACATTTATATATAGCAACTTGAATTACATCAGATTATTCCAAAAAGTAAGTGTTTTTTTTTCACTTTTTACTTGTAAAATACCATAACTGTAGAAAATATATCATAAGAAGAAAATGTCTGCCGACGTCTTCAAATAAACAAAAAGAAAATTAAAAAAATCATTATATCCGATCGGCTGACGCCTACGTTCGCTTCGCTTAGGTGTAGCGAGGGTTTTTCGCTCTTTGAAAAATCTCACGTGAGAAATAGCGCAGCGGTTCGCTTCGCTTTGGTTAGAGGAAAGCTTTACTTTTTATTTAAAATTACACATAATTAAAAGCATTTTAGTTCCTTATTATTTCATGCTTGTCTATTTATTTTTCAGTTCCCGTGCGTTATAATGCTATTTATTTTATTATTCATCTTGCTATTTTATTTAATTAACTAGATATAGCTGAGTCATAACAAGAAAGACAGATAACTACCGTATTTAATTTCCTATTCAGATCTAATAACAGGGTTAACTCCCCTTTCTTAAAAATTACACCCAGTGTGATAATGTAAGGCAAAGTTCTTCTTCTGTATGGGTGTGTAGTTAAATTACTTCAGTATTATATTAGAGACGCGTCTAATTTTATATTTCTTAATCTTTTACGATAAAGTTGGTAGCAATCTATGTATTAAGAGAAAGGATTAAGTGTATATTTTTTTGTAAGTTACAGTTACCCTGATAAAGGTAAAGTTACCGGTATCAAAGAAATCAAAATTCTAGTATAAAAAGAAAATCATAGTAATTGATGTTTTTATAGCATTGACTGTTTTATGTAGCCTAAATTGTTATTAGCTGGTATATTATTTTATAGCATTGACTGTTTTATGTAGCCTAAATTGTTATTAGCTGGTATATTATTTTATAGCATTGACTGTTTTATGTAGCCTAAATTGTTATTAGCTGGTATATTATTTTATAGCATTGACTGTTTTATGTAGCCTAAATTGTTATTAGCTGGTATATTATTTTATAGCATTGACTGTTTTATGTAGCCTAATTTGTTATTAGCTAATATATTATTTTATAGCATTGACTGTTTTAATGTAGCCTAATTTGTTATTACCTAATATATTATTTTATAGCATTGACTGTTTTAATGTAGCCTAATTTGTTATTAGCTGGTATAGTATTTTATAGCATTGACTGTTTAATGTAGCCTAATTTGTTATTAGCTGGTATAGTATTTTATAGCATCGACTGTTTAATGTAGCCTAATTTGTTATTAGCTGGTATATTATTTTATAGCATTGACTGTTTTATGTAGCCTAATTTGTTATTAGCTGGTATAGTATTTTATAGCATTGACTGTTTAATGTAGCCTAATTTGTTATTAGTTGGTATAGTATTTTATAGCATTGACTGTTTAATGTAGCCTAATTTGTTATTAGCTGGTATATTATTTTATAGCATTGACTGTTTTATGTAGCCTAATTTGTTATTAGCTGGTATATTATTTTATAGCATTGACTGTTTTAATGTAGCCTAATTTGTTATTAGCTGGTATATTATTTTATAGCATTGACTGTTTTAATGTAGCCTAATTTGTTATTAGCTGGTAAATTATTTTATAGCATTGACTGTTTAATGTAGCCTAATTTGTTATTAGCTAATATATTTTTTATAGCATTGACTGTTTAATGTAGCCTAATTTGTTATTAGCTGGTATATTATTTTCAATTAATGTTAGAGAGTCTACAGATGAGTATTTAAAATCTCATTTTTATATATATACCTGCTCTATATTAAATTTACATAACAATTGTTTGTTTTGCTCCGGTTTCATATTTACTGTACTAAATATATATATATATATATATATATATATATATATATATATATATATATATATATATGCAAACACACGTATGTAAACAAGGGTTTAAAGGAACAGTGACACAGCAATCTGTTTACAGTCATAAGTACCAATGCACTTTACAGAAATACATACTTAATAATTTAATATATACAGTGGATTCCGCTTAATTGGGACGCCGCTGAGCTGGGACAGCCGCTTATTTGGGACAAATCTCAAAGGAACCAAACCAAGAAGTCCATAGTAAATTTGTATGTTTAATTGGGGCAGCCGCTTAATTGGGACAAAAAGCCTCTGTCCCGATGTGTTTCAATTAAGCGGAATCGACTGTATTTATATTCAGTAAGGTCAACATAAAATGAGTAAAAAAAATAATGGATCGTAATTCACTCAAATTAAACTTACAAATATTCAGGACACATGTCTTTTACTCACTCAATGCCAATTAAAGGAATGCAGCTGGTAGATATTCTAGATTAGCTCCCACGTCCATAAACATTTTTTTTTATTTTCTAAATTGCTATAAATATTTATAATAATTTAACATTTTACACATTTTAGTTAAAGTGTATTAAAAAAAAAATCTTTTATTTTTTTTGTCATTTCATACATCTGGCTTACGTATTATAAACTTTGCGGTTTTTTTTTGGGACATAACATCGTACCAGCTGGTTTTTAATTTGCTTATTAAACTCTGTTGAAGTCAATATTAAATCAAATGAGACACTTTACCAGAAATATTGCTATTATCAGAAGTTACATAGCTTATATGCTGAGATGATATATTATATATATATATATATATATATATATATATATATATATATATATATATATATATGCAACTCCTGTTAAGATTTTAGAAAAAAAAAAAACATAAAAGATCTTACCATTTTACAGACAGACCATTAATTATACTTTTACTGAATAAAGCATGAAAATTAAAGTCCAAACAAGTAGCATTACTATAAACTATCAAACTAGTCTATAGTTAGCAACAAAAAAGTACATATTTATTTAATTAATCGTAAAAAAAAAATAATTCCACTGCAATATCCATATTTTTTTTTTCTCATCGCATAAAGTCATGGAGATAATTAACATCCAGTACCCAGCGTAGTTACTCGTTGTTAGACTCTAGATATTACTCTGTTAAAGACATGGACGTGATAAGCAGTCAGTGTTAAAGCCATTTGTAGTTACCAGTATGTATAGCTGTAGAGACGTAAAGTTCGTGAATTGTCACGTACGGTAACCCTGATATCGAGATTCTAAAGACAGTAGGTAACGCGTCATACTTCCAAATGGTACATACATGTTACGCATTGACGTATAATTTTCGTTTAAAAAAACAGTCGCGAAGAAGGTTGAGAGCCGGTGCCCTGATATAAGATAAAATAATTATCCCATAGCGTTGCCCCGCCCCCCCCCCCACACACACACCGTCAAGACGCAAAGTGGTTGCACTAAGGTGCCATACTTGTCACATATATTAAATGTACCACGGCTTTTCAACCTATGGCTGCTTGCGGCCCATAACATCTGTGAATGAGTAAAATAAAGATATCTCACAAGTTGATCTGTTTGTTGATTACATTATGGGGTACCTTGGTTGCTTCGGATATGCGAATCGTTTGGATTTTGAAGTATATCTTGATTGACGTATTTGTTTGGAGTAGCTGTACGTATTAAAATCATTGCCTTAGTTTTGAAGTATACATATTTTTTGTCCTGTATGGACCAAAATGGGGTTATTAAATTTGATAGAAGTTCCGAACCAAAGTACATAATGTATTTAAAAATTATATTCACGGGCTGGATCAAAAGCCAACTTTTTCCTAGATAGACATCCCTTGTGACAGAGCCGGCTTTAATGGAGGCAGCGCTAGGTCTGCGACCGAAGCCAATGATTGTGAGCCCCCCCCTCCCCCCCTCCTCCCCCCCCAGCAGCGCCCAACTTTATACCAGTCAGCGATGACTGTGCTTTTCGACTAATAATTATATAAGATATGCAATCACTGTCTCTAGCGAATAATCACACAGAAAGTCCTTTCTTGAAATACAACAAGAAAACTTCAATCCTTCGATCAAATGAAAGATAACCCCTACATAACTTAAGAAAGTACTTATGTCCCATGCTTCACGTCTTCTGTCAGACTATGTTTAGATTTCTCTTTCTTTTCTTGTTCTATTCCTAGGCTAACCCATTGAACACCTTTAACCAACCAATATTTAATATTTTACTATTTAAGGGCCTAATATTTTCCAAAGGGAGAATTCCTCTGATTTTTTTACTTTTTTGTTTACAATGCCGTTTTGTCGGCCGCGCAACACTATCTATATATTTCAAAGTAAAAACATTGACGATGTTTGAAAAAAGTATTATAAAATAAAATAAACCAAAAAAATCACACTCCTGGGTTGGAAAGTGGCCACTGTTTATGAAACAACTGAATATTTTCCTAAAATTAAAGTGTGTGTGTATATATATATTTATAAAGGTCAGAGTTTATCCCTCTTTAATGTGCATCACTGCACCCAGAGTTTGAAATTCCGTGCGTCAGAGGTAGATAACTGATCTAAAAATAACAGAAAATGACGCAGATAGAATCATAAACTAAATTTTATATAAAAAAAAAACATTCTATCTAACTAATCCAAACTGGCAAGTTTTACTGAATCCACGTCACTGCTTATATAGATTGCTTTCATTACAATTTTTCTTATTTTTTAATTATTTTTTTCAGGAAGTGTTTTGGTTTGAAATAAAACCCTTGTTTGCGTCAGTGGTAATCACTCATGGAGGTCTCACTCAATATCAGCATGTGTGATTTTTTTTTTGTTTCTTTTTAAAATTCTGGAACAATTTAAGGGTAGGGGGTTTCAGCTTATCAGACGCACATTTGGGAAAACCTTTAGAGACTGCCAATAATACCGTCCAATGAAAACCCTTCGCTTAGGCTCTTGAGTTTCCCTGAGAAATTTTATCGAACAAGTCACTTAACAAGAACTGAAAATTATATTGTTTATTTCACATAGCGAGAGTTGGCGAACTTGTTATAATATTTTAGCTCAGAGGCGATGCTATGGATAGGAAAACTATGTGATTCGCCTATTGATCCATGTCCACGCAGTAAGAATTCCAATCAAACGGATACTTTAGAAGCAGCAAAGGACTCCCCTCTAACAGTCTCCGCCGACACCCCCCATAAATACCTAAGGCCGTTGGTATTTTTTTGACCCACTTGTCCGTAACAATTTTTTGTGTCAGTATTTGTCCGTGCTGTTCAGTAACTACCCTCTTCTATCATCATGAACATCTGGTCAGTTTATGTTAATCAGCTAAAGTGATACAGGTATCCCGAAGAGAAACCCCTACTACGAAAAGAATGCCTCCTTAAGTTCCTGCATCTCATCTTTACCTTTTGCCCTAAAGCATAGGCGGTGAGTTACATGATCATTTGTCTAGACCAGTGGTTCTCAAAGTGGGAGGGAGGGGGGGTCTTGGACTACAATTGATCGCGGAAGAGTAATAGGTTGGGTCGAAATAAATAAATAATTCAATAACAATGAATATATGTGTGTGTATAATTACGTCATAGGGTAGACAGACGGCCGAACGGTGTCGAGCTCTTAACTATCGATGAGATTACCGGGCTAGATACTTTGTGAGAACCAAGGAAATTCTTTCAGGTGAAATTAGGCGTTAAGTCCCCCAAGTACACACAACTTTAAATGAGTACCCGACATGAGTTAGGGGAAGTAAAAATGCGTTGTGCTAACCGCACAATCCATTTATATGACGTGTTTACAGAAAAAAAAAATGCATTCTGCACTTCATATGCCCCGATAGCCCTTTGGGGCTAAGGGAACTTTTATAATTCAATAACAAGGATGGTGAAATATATGTAAAAAGTTCAGTTAAAAGTTCTATTTTCGATTCTAATAGTGCGTGTTGTAATGTATTCTCCATAACATGACCCAGAAAAATAACCACAAACAAACGACTTAAGTGCATGTGTATTTTTGAGCTATTGATTATATATATATATACAGCCCCGTAGAGTGAAAATTCTACAGCAGGGCCTGGCATTCTACAGCAGGGGCCAGGCAATAGCAGGGGGGCCAGGTGAAAATTTTTACTAAGTAGAACAAATAAGCAGAGGGGGCCAGACAAAACGCAGGGGGGGGCCCGGCCCCCTTCCCCCCGCACGCTACGGGCCTGCATATATATATATATATATATATATATATATATATACTTTTTTTTAAATACCACATTTGGAAATTAGCCTTTCGATTAAAAAAAAATATTTAGTTTTTTACTTTAAATAATTCTTGAATATCATACATGGTTTTTGTTTCGTTTTATGAAGCTACTTTCTGGACATAACGCTAGATGTCAGTCAAGCATGTCGCTGGATGTCAGTCATGAACCTCCACATGTCGCTAGAATCCAGTGGTGTAGGCTTTTCACCTTCATTAAATACTATATTTACTGTATGGAACTTCATAATTGGATCCAGCCTTTCACTGTCAGTGTCATTAAGTAACCAGTGTAGTTAAATCCAAGGCCGATGTTCCGTAACTGGAAACTGGGGACCCTCTGACCCCCATTTAACCAAAAGCTGCATCAAATTAAATGCATAAAAATACTTTTTTTTGCCAGCGATGAAAAACCTCTAAGATTAGGAGCACCCCCCTGTCACGTGTTCATGTGCCCCACTGCGATGGCACAGTTTGTCAAGTCGCTTTCATCTTTCAATTATTCATTGTTAACCATATAAGTAGTACCGTAGTACGTGTCTTTTGTGTAACACTAGAGATTCCAGGCCCTCTATATTTAGAACTGACAGGCACAATTGTGGCTGTTACGCACTATAAATAGAACAACGCAATGATCGATTTGTTCCGTGTGAAAATCTTACGTGGATCAATGTGATTTACTAATGGAGATGGGTGTGAAATGGGAACGGGCACCGGGGGGGGGGGGCGGGGCTGTGAGACATTGTATCTGAGTTGATATTTTGTATCAAGTCAATTGTTCTTATTTATAAATTAATTCATTCATTCTTGTATCCATTCATTCTTATATTATGATCATATTTTTAAATGAATGTAATCTACAGCAGCAATGGCATTCTTATTTTCTCTGTCTCTCTGTCTGTTTGTCTCTCTTTCTCTCTCTCTCTCTCCTTCTCTCTCTCTCTCTCTCTCTCTCTCTCTCTCTGTATGTATATATATATATATATATATATATAATTCTTCTTATTTTTTTTTTTTAATACGTAATCGTCTAACGTAGTCGACCAACCGACCGACCGTGTGCATCCCTTTCCCCATGTACATTTCATACCGTGCGGTGTATACGATGTTCATGTCAATAAAAGCAAAATGTCTGCATGTTACAAAACACCGCACCGCACGAAATGAAAAGTACATCACTGTATTAGTTTGCTTGCTGGGCTGAAAATAGGTGGAGCGTCTAACATCACTCGTTCGAGGAATTAAAAAAAAATCAATAAACCAGTGTTACGTTTGTGTTGGGGGAGGTGCGCTAATGAGAAAGAAGCAAGACACATACAAGTATACTCGCTTGCATTGTTAGATTCAAATGTTAATAGTCGGGGGTTGTTTTTGTTAAGCTTCTGTACCCACAATGAGGATTATTTTCTTTGGGATGAACTATATAAAATATGAACTTTATTTGATGTATTATTAAGTGCTCCTTAAATGTGTTTTGGCTACAATAATCTACAATAATGTCCTTTGGGGCCACATCGAGTACACAGACATGCTATTTTTTGTATATAGACTGATTGTTAACGAGCTCAAATATATATCACCATTTTCATCTCCAACTGAGTGCCTAATAGCAGTTCCAGGTGCCGGGCATTTGTTTACTAGTCAAATAATAAACTCCAGTCTTTTTTCACGTGCTCAACTTCCTCTGCCTACTTTCACCTACATTGACCTTTCCACCATGACCGTCATCAGGCCCGTAACGTGCGGGGGGCCAGGGGGCCGGGTCCCCCTGCGTTTTGTCTGCCCCCCTGCTTATTTGTTCTACTTAGTAAATTGTATTACCTGCCCCCCCTGCTATTGCCAGGCCCCTGCTGTAGAATGCCTGGCTCCTCCTGTAAAATATTCACGCTACGGGGCTGACCGTCATACTCTCCTGGTCTCACCCGTCACCCAACACTCAGTCCGTACGCGGCCTGCATATTCCAACCTTTATCTTCCCTGCACATGCAATCCCATTCAATCACACCAGTCAACCATAAACATTATGCAACAAAACTATTGACCGTACGCAAGAATAATTTGTTGACGTGTTCATATTATTAATTGTGGTGTATATGGAGTCAAAACGTTGTGACAATGTATGCATGCCCAGACATAAACCCTTTACTCAACAGTTTCATGGTACACGTCACAACCAATAAAGGGGAATTCCCCATCTGCTAAACTACTAATTGTTTCGTTGTATTATTAAAACTGAATATTTTTTTTTTGTGTTTTTTTTTCCTTTTGTCATTAGATTGCATACTGCTATAAATAGTTCTTTCAATACCCACAATTCCACGAAGGCCATCAACATGTGTATAAATTAGGACAGATGATTGTTAATGTCGAATGATAGAAAAGAACAAAAACTACCGTAAATGTAAATCATACACGTGGATGGCGACCCATCCTGTAGACACGAACACACATAAGCACCCACACCTCTCGACACCCACCCCCCCTCCTTCCCATCCCCTCTTCGACAGTTTACAAGTGCAGTTCATGTAGTTCATGTGATAGGCTCATTATGCAGTTTAATTAACCAGTGTTTCAAAGCTTACATCAGAGCAAGAGTGCCCAGCAGTGCAGTAGCGAGCTTAACTCGTGCCCGGGGCACAGTGACTTTTTAATACCTTTTTAGCTCCACCTCCCGCATTCGAAAACCATGTAATATTATATGTAGAATATACCATTTGGGGTCCCTTTGAGAGTAGCGCCCGGGGCATGATGTCCCCTTGCCGCCGCCCCTCACTACGCCTCTGGTACCCAGGCATGAAATAAATGAGGAGCCAAATTTCGTTGCTTTTTTTTTTTTTTAAATCTTATTATGATGCGCCCAGCATAGTCAATTTTATAAGACTTGATAAATAAAATACAAGGAGCCGCACTGAGCTGAAATATGTGCCGCTGGTTTCTGTAAGAGCCACATTTGGGCCACAATGGGCAATGTTATGTGAAATGATGTTAACATTGAAAAAAACACGGGTAGTTTCCAAAGATATTGACACACAGGGCCGAATCAACAGATAGGCCGACTGGGCCGTGGCATGGGGCCTCGCGTAATCAGGGGCACCAAAATGTTGAGTTGTATACACATCAAAAACAACAACTGAACAATAATTTTTATTTTTTAAAAGAGGGCCTCAAATTATTGTTGGCATAACGCCCCTAAAATTGTAAATCCGGCTCTGTACATATATATATATATATATATATATATATATATATATATATATATATATATATATATATAACTATAACACTATACCTGACAGTTAGCAAAGGAGAGAAAATTAACTTTACTAGTCAAAGTGTGATAAACGTAAAATGTAAAGCACAGAATTCTTGTTGAATCATTGTACGCTCTGAATGGCTCTGACAGTGAGCATTGTCCTTTAGTTTCACACTTTGGAAGGTTGAGGTCCCTATGTCGATTCCCTTTGCCGAGGCTGCAGAGAAGTGGAGGAAACCGTAGGATCACGTGCTTTTCGAGTGCGCCGGGCTGGCGGACCACAAGGTTGACCAGTCGGGTAGCTCGCTTTCCAAGGGCTTTTATGACAGTCTCCAGATGTTGAGGTAGTGTTGTTTTCGTTGACGAAAACTAAAACCATCGTTGACGAAAATGTTGACTTTTCGTCAACGAGAACTAAAACTAAAACTAAAATTAGCAGCCAGACTAAAACTAGACGAAAACTGAATTTATTACAGAAAAAACGAAATAAAAACTGAAACTAAAATATGACCTGGGACTAAAACAACACTATGTTGAGAGACACAGCGAGTTTGATCTCACGGGCTCTAAGAGACTAAGTCTCAGCCCGCAGTTACCACTGAGAGAGTTCAGAGAGAGAGAGAGAGAGAGAGAGAGAGAGAGACAGTTAGTGGTATAGCAGGTATTACGTAGTTTGCTAGACCCGTGCTCCGAGTATATACTGACGTAACAAGTCGTGCTGCCTCTAACAGGAAATAAAATGTATCATAATCTGGGCCGGGTTGACAGTTTTAGCTTATAAAATTCATTAAGTTTATTTTTTTACAATACGTGTCATAAACGCTTTCACATCTTTTTAAATGACCGCATGTGGATCAGCGTTAAATTTGTATTAGATTATGGCAAAGATAAAAGTACCAACAGGGTTCGCCAAACATCTGTCCAGTTCACCTGTCCACAACAATGGCTTTAAATACACAATCAGTCCAACGATGATAACGTCACATCACTTGCACATACCCTGAATATTTACATACAGTTTATGTCTTTGGAAATATAGTTTCACTGATACATTCACAAATAAAACAAAACAAATAATGAGTAAAATCAAAGATTTTTTATTTATAAACATACATCACAATAAATGCATCGCAAAGCTCATAGTTTTTATTTTTATTTTTAATTTGTTTGTTTATATTTAAAGTTTAACAATGTTTGAATGACTAGTATTAACACTGATTTAGCTGTATTTACATTTGAACGTCAAAACTGAAGAGGTAGCATTAGGTTAGTAGCTTGGAACTTTTTCAATGGAGGATTCCCAGTTTTGGTCTAGAGTCTTGCAATGTTTTATTCTTCTTATGTCCTTATAAATCTCGGATATCTGAAGTCATCTGTATTTACATCTTGACTTGATGTTTGAGTCTGGAACCAGAGGCTCGTCTAGGGAACAAAGACAATGATTGTATCACCTAATAATATATTTCAACTGTATATACATACAACCGTTCTTATGCCTTTGAAGACATTGAAGTCCAGATATGTTTGTGAGCTTTTGGGAAATATGCCTGCCGGGGATTCTCAGCACTGGATTAAAAAGCTGGAAAAGGAGTGGGGGGGGGTTGGGCAATGTCGTATCCTGGCCCTTGTTTTATTTATACATGAATAATAGCGGCTCGGCCTTTTTTGAATACATCAGTAATTCTCAAAGTGTGGGTCTCGATCAAACTATAATAATATAATATAAATAATAGCGATTCGGGCGCTGCTTTAAATCGAAAGTAAAGAATTAATACAACAGTATTCCAGTTTAAAATACAATCATGAAAAAAAAAATCGGATCTGCCCGAAACCAACAAATAACCTCGCCTGACGATCAAGCCTAAGGGGATATAACTCTAAGCAAATGTTTTGCAGGGTACAGTTAGTAATAAATATTTCATTTAACGATCGATAATTACAATTTAATTCTCTATCATTTACAAAAGAAGAGATGGGAAGACAACATCAAAGAATGGACCGGCCTGTCGTTCGTCGACTCCCAAAAGGCAGCTCAGGACCGGAAAAAATGGCGGGAACTGGTTTTCAGTCAACAACGGTGCCTCAACGACCCACCCACGGGTTAAGGGATAAAGAAGGAAGAAGAAGAATTTACAGCCCAAAAAGAATTGTTAATCGGCTAAGAGGAAAATATCTAAAATCAATTTACAAGGATTTTTACTCTTTTTAAAAAAATAAAATATTTTGTTTTCTTTTGCAGGTGATTCGAGAAAGCAAAACCGTTGTCATATCGGACTCGAATTCTAAAAGTTTAAGACCCACTGAAGTAAACTTATTGAATATTATTTAAAAAAGGTAATTAGACAAAAAGATAGATTGTACACTTATGTAAGTTAAGACAGTGTGTATTGTATATGAATGCATACATACATGATACTTATATTTATCCTTTTAGGTTTTTGCTACTACATTGATAGGTGTGGACTAACAGTTGATTGGTATTATTGTAACAGTAGTTCACAAGCCTTATGGTCATGTGAAATAAACTGTGACAGTTCCCAGAATTCTTTTCCCACAAGACGGACAATGTGTGAATTTATTGGAACAATCTTTACATGTGTACATCTCTCCACATGGTAGAAATAAATCTTGAATTGGAGCCACGTTACAAGCTTTACATTTCATTAATTGTTT
Source organism: Bulinus truncatus (assembly GCA_021962125.1). NCBI lineage: Eukaryota > Metazoa > Mollusca > Gastropoda > Planorbidae > Bulinus > Bulinus truncatus. Next base: position 3,765,148 of record JAGDYQ010000060.1, on the reverse strand, counting down.
CAGCGCTTGGTTCTCTCTCTGAAGTAAACTTTTTGTAAGAACTCTTAGCGACTCTCTTTCTGTGGAAAATACAAGATGTGCATTTTTGAATGTGTGTTTGTGAGGGACAGAGATTGAGAAGAAGAGATAGATAGTCGTAGGTAAATGTGAATGTATAGCAAGGTGGATGGGTAAATGTGAATGTATAGTATATGAAGGTGGTAAGGTAAATGTGAATGTTTATAGTTAGGTGGTATGTAAATGTGAATGTATATAGCAGGATGGTAGGTAAATGTGAATGTATATAGCAAGGTGGTAGGTAAATGTGAATGCATGTAGGTAGACAGAATGATAGATATGTCAGTAATTATACAGATCGGTCAATACGTAAATATATATATATGGACAATAAAATACAGTGGTTGAAATAATGATAGTGATGGAGAGAATGATAGAGATGGGAAGAATTATAGGGATTGAAAGATCGCAACATGCCAAGTGTAGATTTTATTTTGTAGATAAACTGACCTGTAATGCGTGATGTTTGATTCGTCTCTGTTGTCATTACTGTACTGTTAGTTGTACTTCTCTCCATTGCACCAGCCCCTTGTGTTAGACCTTCAGTTTGTTGCTCCTCCATTCTTGAATTACTAGAGTCTGAAATGCTTGTGGGTATAGGATCCAGTTCATTTTGTGCATGCATGGCGACATTATTAATTTCACCTGTTAGGCGGTGAATAGTAAACAATCCCATTTAAATACAATTTATTTCATAGGCGTACATACGTTAAATTGGGCCCCGCAATTGGGTAAGGCTGGCCCTAAATATATGTAGTACTTATAAATATACTTTATACTCGAACAAATACCGACGTTATTAATGATAGGCAAACTAAGCAGATGCCTAGGCTCCTAACTTTTAAAAATTTGAATATGTTGTTATTTAAATAATTCACCTGTATACATGCATACAATTTACCATTAGTTCATTAGTTCTTAAAGAAATGCTATGGGCGAGTTTCCCATTCTACCTGGATCAACTTTGCTGCTAACAATCAGGTCCAGAATGACTGTCTGAGCATTTGTCAGGGGCCCCGTGCTGTAATAAATTATCGTTTGGGAAGCAGCGGGATTCAAAGAACAGTTCTGTATACATAAAACTAAGCTTTACACTAACCAGATTGCCAGTTATACATGTTGAATAACATAAGCATGTATATTTTGTTGAATATACTAATTATGCCTTATTGGTAGTCTTGTAAGATGTTTTGTAACTCAGATTTTAGCTATAAAAAAATAGCCATGTATTTGTATACAGGTAGTTTCAATATCAGTAAATCCATTGCTTGGAATTTTTAAAGGCTGGACCGAATAATAAAGGGATGGCCGTTCAAATGAATCAAATCTAAAAAAAAATTTCCCTCTTTCTTTTTTTTTTCAGTATGTACTGAGCTAGAATAATAGATGCAGGGCCGGATTAACTATCAGGCAAATAAGGTTTTAGTCTTAGGACCTGAAAAAATCTGGTATTTCGGATCAGACTTTGTATCGTGGACTTTGATCCCATACGTCATCCATAAAAACATCAAGAAATCTGGACAACGCGGTATCTCCTATGGAAATAAACACTACGGGAAATGTGGAAAGAAATAAACAAATTAAACATGTGAATTTTTTGGTCATTAGGTTCGAAAAAAAAAAGCCATTTTCGGTCGCAAGCCTAAAGCCCATATTAGCCTTTAATCATCCCTGAACACAAATCATATTAAGGAAATATAACACATATTGAGAGCTAATTATCATAAACATTGTACTTACTATTAACTGGTACAACAGTCTCGGTGTTATCACACACATTGTACTTACCAGTAACTGGTACAACAGTCTCGGTGTTATCACACACATTGTACTTACTAGTAACTGGTAAAACAGTCTCACTATTATCACACACATTGTACTTACTAGTAACTGGTACAACAGTCTCACTATTATCACACACATTGTACTTACCAGTAACTGGTACAACAGTCTCGGTGTTATCACACACACTGTACTTACCAGTAACTGGTACAGCTGTCTCGGTGTTATCACACACATTGTACTTACCAGTAACTGGTACAACAGTCTCGGTGTTATCACACACACTGTACTTACCAGTAACTGGTACAACTGTCTCGGTATTATCAATGTTTAGCTGTTTATTATTTAGAAGAGTCTGCAGGTAAGAACATGTCGGTCTATGTCTCCCATGCTCCACATAAATGTCATCACCAGGTTTCCATGACCTGAGGCCAAGACCACAGTAAAAACACCGGACACAGTCCGAGTAGCCTGTTGGTGAGGACATAATTGATTAATCGTTTTCTAAAATAGTTACATATTTTCAGAACTAGTGGTTGCCACATGCTAGCTCATTATTAGTTTTAAAAAAAAAATGGCATGATTACGTTTGACAGCTTGTGTCAAAGTTGATGGGTTTGTTGATAAATGACAGTGAATGCAATTTATTTAATGAGTCTAAGCAAAAGATATACGGCAGTTAAGGTGTTTGCTCTACACCTGTGATACAATGGCACAATCAACGAGCTAGAAGTGGTACGCCATTGAAATATAATTTATTAAATAGAATTTAAAAAAAAAAAAATTCAAAAGAACCCGTGCAGCAGTAAATAAAATTTCTCTATTTTTTTTTTAGAATAAACTATTTAGTTTTGATTCTTATTTAATACAACAGGAGGGGGGTGGGGGGGGAATCTTCAGGCAGCATATGGCCACATATCATAAATGAAAAACATCACAAGCATCATCTCTTATACAGTTTCACCAGTTCTCTCTTTAACAATGTAATGCCAACTCCGTAAAAATTCAAAAAATAACGACCGACGATAAGGACTGGATATTTAACAGCAACCCCTCACCCTGTCACAGACAAAACAGGGCAATTGGTCTGTAAACAATCATTTTTGTAGCTGACGCCAGTTCAATGATAGTGATCCTGGCACCACCACCGTTCTTGCTCAAGTGTGGTTGTCTGTGTGTGCAGGGGCGGCATTTCGCTTTGCGAGGTCCCTCTTTTAACTTGTTCACAGTAACAATAAATAATATAAGTGTAAATGGCGGGGGCCCCTTCCAGACGCGGGGCACAATTTGGAGCAATCGGTTAAATCGGTCTAACACAAGGGCCTGTCTGTGTGCTAATAGCGGGAGGTGTGCTGAGACCATCTATTAGACACAGTGTTGAGACCATGTATTAGACACGGTGTTGAGACCATGTATTAGACACAGTGTTGAGACCATGTATTAGATGTGTGTGATTCATCGTGCATTTCTATGCACAGGTTTGTTTGGTTTCAAAGGCCGCTCAACACATTTTTCTCTTCTCTTATAAAGGCCGTAAGTATTTTATTGAAGGCCGCAAGCTGTACTGAAGCCCGTTGCTGCCCATCCCCTGCATTAATATATCACTTACCTGCATAAAAAAATCCTGCATGGGCTAAAGCAGATGGTGAGTGGATATGTTCTTTAGGCAAGTTGACAAGGGTTTCCATTCGTTTCTTCCAGGTGCCGTAAACTGGATAGGCTGCGTTCCTCAGGGTCAGATTACTTTGAGTGGACAGTAAGACTGGTGGTGTTTGGCTAGAGGTCAGTTGACTTAAGAATGTTTGACCAGAGGATGGTAGTGATGTCAGACTAGACACCTCGTAGTTAGTCTGATTAGGTTCTGATAGAGTTCTGGTAGCTTTATGTACATGGAAAATAAGATATAAAAACCGTGTGTTTTATCATTTAGATTAGTATAGACTAGTCGTCCCGCGTCGTATCATACACCGCCTTATTAATCAATATAAATAACACGCTTGCTGTGATCCATCTCGACCCACTTTAAACAACACGCTTCCTGTGATCCAGCCCTCCCGTCTCCACTCTATAGTGTTTTTTTTTCCGGTGTCGCGAGTTGTCGACGAATCCTGGAATTCCACAGTCTATAAATAGTCCTGCGTCTTGAAGTTGTGAATAATATATATATATATATTTTTTTTTTTTTCTCAATTGTAAAACTAGTGATAAAAGTAAGTAATGAAAAAAGATAATCTAACATTAGCTCATATTAAATGTCAACTTACATTCTGAATTGCCAGCAACAACATTGTTTATATCTATGTTGGTCCTGTGGTCAGTACTAGGCGATTGGTCACACTGGCTGGAATGAAGAACATCACCGATGGTGTTGTCATGGCTGTTGTCAACTCTGATAAACTCACATCCAGTTTTATGATAGACTTCACTCGAAGGTTCAGATACAAAACGAGCTAACTCAACGGAGTTGTTACAACCAACGCAAGTGACAGAAACTCCTCGTCCAGAGTAGAAGAAACCGTTGGATGACAACTGAATGAAGAATACAGAGCCTGGTCTCTCCATGTACAGTAACGGTCGGTAAGAGGCCAGAAGATTTACAGTAGACATCGGACAGACAGTGTAGTCTGTGTACTTTTTTACATCATTACAGGTAGACCCCGGACAAAGAGTGTAGTTTGTGTACATTTTTACATCATTACAGGTAGACCCCGGACATAGAGTGTAGTTTGTGTACATTTTTGCATCATTACAGGTAGATCCCGGACAAAGAGTGTAGTTTGTGTACATTTTTACATCATTACAGTTAAATAAATGAAAATTTCTAGACATACTTTTCCTGAATATTTCCATTTCTTTAATACTGGTTATTATTTCAATTAAAATATTATTCCAAGTTAAAAGACTTATTGATATGATAATGAATGGTTTGGTACCAATCATTGTTGAAATCTCAACATTGATGCCATCATTAAAAAAAACAATACATTTTAGGTGCTCAGATAAAAACAGATTTAAGGTGAGCTTCAGTAACAAAACTGATATAAAGTCATGAAAAATTTTCTCTTCATTTTGAAAACAAAGACAAATTTTCGCTGTTGAAGAATTTTTTAAAGAGCAGTCAGCATTTCTTTGAACGAATTTCTCTAAATGTATTAACTTTATAAAATTATTTTCTACTAGAGTGAATAGAACTAATAAAAGCAATAGACAGTTTATCCGAATCTTCATTGTTTCAAGATCAATTCATTTCAAATCTGTAAAGATGAAAATAAAATAATTTAGATCAATATATTTAATTAAACAACATCGAACGAGTAATGTAAATCGATTGGTCATAAAACACGAACTAACTACACCACTACCACCAATGTCCATAATAAGTCTCTGAGTGAATTGAGTCGAAAGCTGAACTGTATACATATATTATCTGTTCGTCTGTCTGTCACTGTTTTTTCTCTCTCTCTCTCTCTCTCTCTCTCTCTTGATCACACTCACACACACATACAAACACACACACTCACTCACTTACACACACACGCTCGAACACACTAAAAATATCGCTGAGCATTACGTGTAGCTTTAAATAGCCTCCCCCCCCCTCGCATATTTCAAATAGCTACACCAGGTGAATACACACTCTCTAAAACGACTAAAAAAACCTTGTAATTTAATTAGTAGTTACCAACTTACCATTCAACATTAGCAATCTATGTCAGGCCCGTAGCCAGGAATATTGGATTGGGGGGGGGGGGGCGAAGACATTTTCGGGGGGGGGGGGGTGAATAAATTTTTTTCGGGGGGGGGTGCCAAAAAATGATCCTGGGGCACAGGGGCGGATCTAGACAACTTTGACGGGGGGGGGGGCAAAACATTGACCCGGGGGGAGGGGGCCAAAACTGTTTTCATTGTTGAAAATTGGTCTTAGAACAAAAAATATTTCGATAATTTAATGATGTATTACCTAAACTTGCGATAACGTGTGGGGGAGGGGCATGCCCCCCCGGCCCCTCCCCCTAAATCCGCCCCTGGTGTGGTAGAAGAAATGTTCGGGGTGGGGGCGAAAATGGAGACGCGAAGCGCCGAAAGCTGGCGAGCGGAGAGAAGGGGTTTGGGGAGGGGATCTCAGTGAGTCCCCTCCCCAAGAAATTTTTCGTAGTTCCATATCTGGTATGGTGCATTTTAGTATCGATTGTTTAGCTATTAATTAGAAATATATAATTTTAACTACGTTTCAATAATGCATGGCATTTTTTCCGGGTTCCGTCTAATAAAGTTTAAATATAGCTAAGCTTAGTGCACATTTGCCACGGGTCCGAATAACAATCGGATTTTATTGGGACCCGGGTACATATAGCCACAGCCTTATAAATTTATCTACTCTATTTCAGATATTTGGTTTATAATAAAATTGTTAAATACAGAAAGCGACCATTTTGTTTTTAGTCTATTACAAATTCGCGGTCAAATAATAATACGAAATGATGCGTTCCATTTGTCGTCGTAGTAAAAATTTATTTTAAATGATTGATACAATTATTCTATGAAATAAAACTGTTTTAACTTTATATATCATAAAATAATATGCCATTAAAAAAATTTCGGAGGGTAAACAAGATTTAAAACGAACACAAAACGATTCCCCATTAAAGATTTCTTGTGGTGATGTGCTTGCACGCTATCATTTATATGCTGTTACCTGTTGTGGCGTTCGTAAAAATAACAACATTTCAAATTGTAGGAGGCAAACAATCAAACAAATTTACAATTTTAAAGCTAAAAAAAAAAAATTCTTCTGTAAAAAAAAACCTTTGGGAGCCGTGGAGCCGCCAGATTTTTTCGGCGTCGGCTCTGGCTCCAGCAAAAAGTAGCGGCTCCCGGCTCATCGGCTCCGGCTCCGCAAGTCTGGTTCTGTGGGCATTTTGTTTTATTAAGCAGTAGCAGAACAACCGATGCCGCGATTCATGTTTGTACATGATACAAAAACAATAGTCTAACGACATGAATTACATTGAAAAGATTTATAAAGACAAACCTCGGTTTACCAGGTAAATTATGTCCAAATATTTCGTATACCAAACTAGAACTAAATGTGAAAAAAAAAACGTTCTAATTTAGAATAGCTATTTACAGAAAGCTAAGTGAAAAAAATATTGCTATTATTCAACCAACACATTTCTAAGAAAATATTCTTTTACGGTCTATCGTAATTAATGGGAATGCCCATTGTTGTATAATATAACTCAGTCGAAAGATTTCTCAGAATTTCACTTTCATTTTATCTAAGGAGTTGACCTAAAAAAAAATTCATTAATGTGAAAGTCTTATGGCTGAAGCCATTGTGGCTTTTCAAGAACTTATTTTTATTTTATTTTTTACATTTTTTTTCTGTTTTCAATTATTAAAAATATTCGTGTCACCCTCCCTCATAAGTGCTTGAGTTCAATAGCAGAAGTGTGTTCAGGTTGTTAGCGATGCCACTGAATTATGTTTATTTATTTTTGTCACAATTCCTAGCATGTTTAAATGTTTATTTCTAAAATCAAGGAAATTTATTTTAAATGTATAATGTAACAACCACAACACACTAACGGGAAACAGATTCATGAATTATCTAAATTGAAAATTAAACTTCCGTAGTTTAAATTAAGAATAATATCTTAGTTAACATTTAGGCCAGGTTTTTAAGAAAAAAAACTGGTGAATATTTTTTCATTATAGTCGTTTTAGATTTTCCACTAATTTTTTTTTTTCGGTTTCATATTTAAGATTTAATTAGATGGTCTATTTAAAAAAACTTAAATAGGCATGACAGATAAATAAAAAAAAAAACAACAACACTGCATAGGACCCTTAAAACCCTAAGAACAGTTCTAAATATCAACCCAGCTGAACCCATTTCAACATTTGCTATGCTCGGTTGGGAAAGTATGGAGCCTAGTTCAAATTCAGATTCTGGCCAACAAACATATTTGTCAATTTATAATTTTTCTACCATGTTCTAACAAAATGTAAGCCAATGTCCTCGAAATGTCCCAAACAACAGATTTGTTTGAAAGAAAACAATAAAATAACATCAAATTACCGATTCAACATAACGTAGAATATCAATATAAAATCCTGCACTTACTCGTTTTGAACTTAATTCACAAATACTTTATGGACAGTGATTTTGCTTCAATCACAACATGAGTAATACTAGAAGTATTTGGGAAGTTGATTAGTGAGATTTAGCGGTAATGAGGAAGTGTGTTATTGTTTCGATAGCATGGATCTCATTTTGATTTCCTTAATTAACCCCCAAGACGAACACTTTCCCCCGGACCCTCCCCCCGGAATCTCCAACTTGGAAATCTTTTTGGTACCCGGGACCAAAGGGGGGCGCGAAACAACTCACCGGAAACAAGATTTTTTAATTATTACTTTTTTTTTCTTTTAAAAAAAAAAAAAAATATTAAAAAAATTTGGAACTAGATCTCAGACAATGAGTTTAGATAGTGTTGAGTTCAGCTGTGAGGATAATTTACTTGTAGTTTTCAAACAATGATTACATTTAGCCTATATACATAATTTAAATGAGTGTTCCTTTGTTTTGTGCTTAATATGAAGTACATGATCTCACACGAATGAGTGGTCGTGCGGAAAAGCGTTAGACTGTCCACCTGAGAGTTCGATCTCCGGTGAGGACCAACGGATATTTCAGGTCATGGTTAAAGTCCCCGCTATAGATCCCGTTGTGCCTCCTCAACCATTGCACGACCCAGGCCCGTAGTGTGCGGGGGAGGCATGGTGGCCGCCCCCCCTGCGTTTTGTCTGGCCCTCTCTGCTTGTTTGCTCTAAGTAAAATGTATTTCCTGCCCCCCCCCTCTGCTATTGCCTGGCCCCTGCTGTAGAATGCCTGGCCCCCTGCTGTAGAATTTTCACTCAACGGTTCTGGCACGATCGGATATGATGGAAATGATTGACGTTCCATTAGGATAAGAGCTTGGAGATTTCATCTCATTCTCACAGGGATTTCACACTCAAAAAAGTGTACGCATGTGCTCAACGACTTGCAAGTTCCATTTTTTACGTGTTTGTCATTAAAACAATGAATATTATCCAACTTATTTGTTCACACCAACTTATAGTCTTCGTCTGTATTTCTTCACAGGCATTTTTTTTTTACTAATCTGTCGGCAAGCTGTGAGAGTTGTTGTGTGTGTGTGTGTGACTCATCTGTCATGTGTCTAACACATGTGTGTTTTGTTGTTTGACATAGAAAAAAAAATATGTTGTGAAGAGTTACCCAACCCGCATGTGTTTTTTCATGTTTTATAATCTATGTTTATTTTAACCCTGTTTTCATGTGATGACACATGTGTGTGCTGAGTTAGGAAGCGTGAAGTTGCCATTCTTGACCTTAAATCTTTCGTTTGTATAAGTTGTGTGGACGTGTTTATGAGGTGTGTATTTACGTTTATGTGTGTCTAAATAACGTAGTCCTTGAGAATCAAAATGAAAGTATATATTTCCGATTATTAAAAAATCTATCGACGCAACTAGAAAATATCAAACCTCACTGAGTACCGCAGGGAAAACGCGTTCTGACCAGAGGTAAATTTTGCGGTCCGAAATACTCCGAAATGAAAGATGGGGTTGCCTCAATACATGACTTATTTATATTACTATTCAAAAATTCAAAAATTCAAAAAAGAAAACAAGCTGATTAAATTATACATCAACATAAAGAAAATCGAACTGAGATTTAATTTGTAAGTAAATTAAATATTAGTCTACAACAGCGATGCTAAAATACTGGCCCGCGGGCCAAATTTGGCCCTTTATGATAATTTTTTGGCCCCCACAAGTTTTAAAAAAAATAACATCTCATTATATACATACATATATTAAAATTATATTTTTGGCCCTCCAAATGTTTTTGGCAGACAATAATGGCCCACAGAAAAAAAAAAAGGTTTAGCATCACTGGTCTACAATATCTAAATCCACTCCAAAATCATCCGCAAGAGTAAAATGAAAAATATAATAATACTCATATTACTTCACATAATGTTCAAAACTACGCTGCATACACTTTCCTAAACATAGAAAATGAATTTACGGTTAATTAGGGTGAAACCGATTGACAGCATATGGGTATGATATTTTAGTCACAAGAAAACTATATAAAAAATGCGAATTTATTGAGAAAACGAAACTATTGTGTGTCAGTATATATTTTCTTCACTGTGCAGATATCGCACTTTTGCATGTGGTGAAAATGCATTTATGGATAATCGATTCTTTTTTTTAGAAAACTATAAACCGAAGTAAATATATTCCTATGTGAAGTTGTTTTCTTATTATTAAAATTCATCGGTTATTTACATCCTTTACTTAGATCAGTTAAAAATATTCATTAATTGAAATATCTATTGGGATACCTACTTTTAAAAACATGTATAACTTTCTAAACTACAAACTTACATCGAAAATCGGTGAGTGAATCATTAAATATCAAGAGCATGTTGAATGTTTACCCGAAATTATAACAATCTCATTTTGATTATTCGCATATTGTGTCCAGCTTCATGGGAAAAAAATATCATTCCTGGTATTACCGACACGTAGGAACAACGCTTCCTAAAATAAGACTTTATTTCTAAGAAAAATAATAAAATGTTACGTCATTTCGAAAACACTACAAATAATAATGATGGAGACTGGAAAAAACAAAAATAAAAAGTTTCTTTGAAAAGACAAAAAGAAAATTATGACGCAACGTTTAGTTGTCGATTCTTAAAGATAGTGCCCCTCTTAGCCTATCATCCGCCCGGGTGCAGCTTTTGTTTTCACGCGACCACACATATTGATTTGTCGTTTTTTTTTTTTATTAAATTTAAAAATTGTCTTCAAAGGAAAAGTTTGGCCCAGATTGGGCTCTCACTTGGGGTTTTTCCGCATCCTTTTGTACTGTACTACGGCTCTGAACTGGTTATAGCTTGTAAGTCTTGTTTTTTTTAATGTGTTAGGAACAAATAAATAAGAATACGACAAGATTAATGGAACCCACATTAAAACAGCATAAAAACTTGTATGCATCTACAAAATCAACGTTCCGTCTCATTATTAAAAGTTGAACTTGTTACTTTTGGCTCTGTCTTCGTCTGTATTACCACAAACATCAATCGGTGAGGTAAATCACGGTTCCTGTGAAAAGAGGGAGAGCAGGGTATAAATCCGTGATTTTAAAAAAGAAAGTGCAAGAAATATGAAGAAAAAAACACAATGTATCGCATAACTTATACATGAATACATGTAAACTGTAACTCTCGTTAAATAGAATTAATATTGTTATAACTCCCGCCTTGCTTTCGGTGGTGCGCTATGGATAGGAAATTCCCATACACCAGCGCACCGTATAATGTACTTGTTGAAAGCAGTGACTTTGTGGCCTAGGAGCTGCAGAGTTGTGACGATGTAGTGTAGAACAGGGGCCGTAATTGTTTGTTGGTTGTAAATAAATTGTCTCCTGCTGTTTTTGAGCCTTAAAGCATTCAGCAGTATTTTTAAATGCGGCTGCTATAAATAGACCCCTCAGCCGCGCCGTACAACTGATGATGGCTGGCTTAGAATTGTTATGGCTGGCTAGCCGGCTTAAGCCGTGGCTTAGGAAAATGCCTAGCACCCCTGTTGAAAGCCGGATCCCAACGATTACACTGGGCATCACACATATTTTTTTATAAGGGAGGTAACTGTCAAAATTTTTATGTACTATACTTTTACTAGTCATACAAACAACAATTTTGAAATAAATAAATAATACTTTATGATTTATTGTATATAATAAGTTAATATAAAGATTTATGTTAAAAATAATAAAAAAATAATAAAAAATTTAAATAAATTAAGAACCGATTTTAAAAAAATGTAAAAATACAAAAATGAGTTAGATTTCAAGTGTTATTATATTAGGGTACTTGCAATAAAAAATTGTTAATAGTTTCCGTCTTAGGTCGACTTATGCTATAGTTGACACGATCATTAACATTGCAATCATACAATACAGAGTATGTTTCGGAGAGTATCATGGAAAATTTTGGCATGATGTTTTATGATCTCTCCTTCCTGGTCTGAGAGACATACCATGATCTACGGGGGATGGATCATAGGGATTCTCTAGTCAGAAAAAAAAAACCATTACTTGCGAGGGTGGTGGTACTGTTGTCAATGAGGACTATCCGAGACCGCAGTATTCACAGCTGGCGGTGGTGACGGATGTGGTCGGTACACAACACCCTTCCACTCCGTCCCACTCAAGCACACCTGCGCAGCCTGCCATTTCCGGCTGAGGGTACAGGCACACTACACCCTCCCCTCTGTCCGAGTGGCAGGAAAAACCCCTTTCCTTGCCATTCTGGCCGATCGGCAGTACACACACCCTGCTGGTCTGGCCAGTTTGGGAAAGGATTAAAACCCATCTTTCTGCCATCCCTGCAGATGATAGCGGGCACACTCACCCCGCCGCTCTGTAGGGATGGCAGATGTGCATCAGCGCCGCCAACAGTGCTGGTGTGGTAGGCACACTACACCCTACCATGCTGGCAATGGCGGCGTAAAAAAAAAAGATAAAAATTAATATTAAAAAAAATGTTTTATATAATTTTTGGATGCGATTTTCGTAATCGCTTTAAAATGACATGAATTAGTAATTCCGAATCTCCCACGGCTTAGAAAAGTTTTTGGTAGCTTGGCTTAACATTTTTTGTGGCGGCTTACAGCTTACAGACTTCGTGGCGGCTTACGACGGCTTAAGACGGCGGCTGAGGGATCTAGCTATAAATGAACATTTTTTTTTTCGCTCCTATTGTAGCTAACTTTAGGCCCACACGTGACAAATGACACACAAATATATAGAAGATTACTTTAATAACACACAAAAAAAACTGACGCTATTTTCGCATAATATCAAACACGATCATTGTTTATTGTTCGGTTTAATCTGTGCAGAATTAGTCTCAGTAATTAAATTTAGAAAAATAGAAGTGACTATTTGTATTCTCTGCTCCTTTATTCTTTTTAATGTTTCCGCATTCTTTGTTGTTGTTGTTGTTGTTTTTCGATTGGGAGCTCAGAAAATATTTTTTTTAAAGTTCCTTTTTATGGCAATTGGAAGACTAATTTTTAGTGTGAACGTGAACAGTAGATTTCCAGTACATATTAAGGTAGTGTGCATACTATGTTATAGATGTAGACTTGGATATTATAAATAACATGACGCATACCGGTACATGACATTTTTCCTAAATGAATGTGAAGGCCACTACATGGCATTCTTCCTAAATGAATGTGAAGGCCACTACATGGCATTCTTCCTAAATGAATGTGAAGGCCACTACATGACATTCTTCCTAAATGAATGTGAAGGCCACTACATGGCATTCTTCCTAAATGAATGTGAAGGCCACTTAGGTGTCTCCAGTTGTTTGTATAACACGTCTTAGTGTTAGCGTGACTGAAGCATCCGGGTGATTTTATGAAGCGTGATGAACATTAGGAAATTAGTCTTGGTTTAGTATCTCGTGGGAGTTTACGGAAACTTTCACAATAAAAATGTGAAATGACAGTCTTAACAAATAGTGATATACTCGTACTGATTAAACGGCGGGTGAAATTTGGCAGGACACTTGGTTGCCTGATTAGTAAACGTCTCCTTCAAAAACCCAGTTTATTTCCTCAAAAACCCAGACGTTTTACCTTTTTCGATGCCTGATTTATTTTAAAGGCCAAATTGTCTTTCTTCTGCGCCCGGGGTCCTTAACCGACCTTTGTATGTATTAGAGTTCAGGGTCAGGGTCAGGGTTATCTTTACAAATGAACTCGCTAAGCAGGTACTAGAAGCTCCAGAAATAACGAACTAGCTGGCTAGCTTTTGATCAGGGCCCATTCAGCTAGTGCATTGTTCAATTTAAAAAGAAAAAAATACAGATCTCCAGACACTGGGGGCAATAGCGGACTTGGGGGAGTGGATACCAGCTCAATATATATATATATATGTGTGTGTGTGTGTGTTTGGGTGTGTGTGTGTGGGTGTGTGTGGGTGTATGTGTGTGTGTGGGTGTGTGTGTGTGTGGAGAGTGTATATTAATGTCTTAAAAGATAAATGTCTCACCTTATTAAAAAAAATAATTACCGTTAATGCATACATAATACAGTTTATTATTCATGTCATAAATAAACTGTGGATCAAATAGAAAAAAAAGACAAAAACAAATAGGGAAAAAAACATTTTTTTTTATTCGTTTATTAAGTTCGTTAAAAAAAATAAACAATACTTCTTGTACCACAGAAAGATTTAATGACACGATGATGACTGGCAAAAGCGTGGGCGCCAATCTCAACTGTAAGCTTCGCTTTTTTCTGCTTTAGTCCAACTTTTGTTCAGTTTAGAATTGAATAAAGTTGGAAAACAATTATGTCATGTATTCTGCTGTTGAAAATAAATCTAGCATGAAATGTACTTTGAATAAATATTGTTGAATTCTACAGTATATTTCTTTCATAATTCACAAAATTCAAGAGAGATATTTTATAGTCACCCACGTGCTTAGAATTGTTGACTGTATATGACGTAAGCAAGATTGTTAAAAAATCAAACAATAAATCTTTTAGATTGTTTTTTTTTTTCTTATTAAAAAGAAACAATCTTGTATGTAGCCCACATAAAATATTGTTAGTTAATGTTACATCGAGAAAATAGACGTGAGTAACAATGTAGCTATATTAGGGTGGCCCAAAATAAATTTTTGTCAATTTTTTTGGAGCATTTTGTTTTTTGTGTTTTCTTTGACTTCAAAACAGCACAGAAAAAATTTCATGAATATATGACTTTATTTAGTACTGCCTCATCGACTCTGAATCTTTGAATCATTTTGAATGAAATTTTGCATGTGAGTATGTATATATGAAACACACAGAAAATGCTACAATGTTCTGGAAAATATTTGAAAAATCTATACAATTCTAGAAGGTTCTGGAAGGTTCTATGAAATCTCTAAAAGGTTCTAGAAGCTTCTAAAAAAACGTGGAAAACTTGAGAAGGTTCCGGGATATTCTGGAAAACTCTAGAATTTTTTGATTTTCACACAAACAGCCAGCCTCACCAGTGCATTTCAATTTAGTTATAAAATTCAAGTGTATAAGATCAAATGTTGCTGCTATATAAATGTCATTCATTTAGTTTTGACTAGTTTTGAAAAGCGTTGTTCATTTAACTGGTAAAAAAAGTTGACACAATTCCTGTGTATTGAGCTAGGTACTTCCCCTAATTGAGCCTACTGGCCAATGGTATGTTTACAAACACAGCTCTCTTGCAGTCAGTTGGTACTATTTTTTCATGACCTATTTCTTTGCTTGTATACTGTCCAGTGGACATGCCAATTTTTTATGAGCTAGGTACTTCCCCTAATTGAGCCTACTGGCCAATGCTATGTTTACAAACACAGCCGTCTGGCAGTCAGTTGGTACAATTTTTTCATGACCTATTTCTTTGCTTGTATACTGTCTAGTTGACATGCCAATGTTTATTGAGCTAGGTACTTCCCCTAAATGAGCCTACTGGCCAATGGTATGTTTACAAACACAGCCGTCTGGCAGTCAGTTGGTACAATTTTTTCATGACCTATTTCTTTGCTTGTATACTGTCCAGTTGACATGCCAATGTTTATTGAGCTAGGTACTTCCCCTAATTGAGCCTACTGGCCAATGTTATGTTTACAAACACAGCCGTCTTCAATAAGACATTTGGGGCTAGTACGACTGGACCGTTTTGACCAAAAATAAGACTGACATAATTTAGTATATGCTGCGATGTTCGACTGGAGCAAAATCTCAAGGCATAAAAGAAGAATTCATCACATTTTGTTCAAATATCCTCCAAATGAAATGACAACTCATGATAATTGCCACTAAAGATTATAAAGTACTTCAGACTCTGAATCTTATCCACTCCCCTTGGGGTGCGTTTTCGTGTTCCAGAAGCTAATCACCATGCAAGGTGGATGTCTAAAATAATCTACATCATGAAGATTTATCTCTTCCGTCATCATTTCAAGCTGATTAAGCATAAAGACAGATAAATTGCAGAATTTGGTATCTTTGCATCCTTGGTTTACATTAAAACTTGGATTCAGTGTCCCATTCTAGCAGACGAACTTCTGAATGATCAGGATTTCATCAAGCTTCTTATTGATTATAATAATGTTTCTCCCTTCATTTCACAGACTGCGTTGAAAACGATTGGCCGACATCTATGGTACCTTAGTGCAGAACTAATTCCTCTGGTTCTCTTATCTCAACGTGTCTCATTGGATGAGAAAAAAGCCTTGCTGCTTGCTTGAGGCAATTCATGGAGAAATCATCTGATGATCAGAAAGAAGAAAGGTGCATCCGCAGCACAAATGATCCTTCAGCACTTCATAATGTCACATTAAAAGATTTTGTGACCTCGTCATCGCTGCTCTTCTTTAATGCTCTTCTGCTTACCACAGATTTTCTCATGACTGATGTTTCCACGTGGCAACAAACTCAATCCTTTCAGAAGGCAACATCAGTGGTCTCTTCCTTGGAAGTTGTCAATGACTGTGCCGAGCGGGGAATATCACTGGCATCATCATTCCACTCATCGCTCACCAAATCAGAGGAGGAAATGCAGTACTTGCTCCAAATTGTTGAACAGCATCACAAAGAGTTTCCAAATCAACTGTGCTGAAGAGATCGCAACTTGAAGACCTTCAGGACTCAGAAAGCACAGATTAAAAACTTTTAAAGTGTATGTTTGAATTGCGTACTTAGAACTACTCTGCATTACAGTCAGGTTAATGTGTCATGTAACTAGTATTACTGTTTAATTCTTACTGTGTAATATGATTGTTCTTTGTATCTAAAAACAACATTGCAAAATTTTCAGTTAATGCAACTGCCGAATACCATAAAACACTAGATAACAAGTGCACTGAGGCAGTATTTATAGGAGCCCAAATGATGTGAAATTTGGTATATACATGTTTTAAATCACAGTGAACCAGAAAACTAAAATGCTCATGATAAAAATATCAACTTTATTTTTTTCCATTATAAAGTGAGCCGCCCTAATATATATATATATATTAATCAAAAGATGACACAAGGAGAGTCATAAGCCTACATTGTTTATAGTAATACGGTAAAAATAAAGCTTTGGAATTATCTATTATAGATTTAATCTATATATTTTATATATCTACTATACAACTATACAACAGAGGAGTGATCTGCATATTTGTGTTATTCTGTTTTCTCTCTTTATGAACATTAATAAGTAGTCTAATTGAAAGATAACACAAAGAAGATAAGTGTGCCACTGAACTAGACAATTTATTGGAATGATTTCTTTCTTTTTTTAAAAAAATATTTATTTCTATAACCGTGAGTCAACACAAAAGCATGTGCCGTTATCAAGTTGATACCTTGTGCGATCGTATCTATATCGTTTCCATCCTTTGTATAAATAGGTTATTTTTGAAGCAAAGAGCTGAAACTGTTAACCAGACACAGTTGTCTGCTCATTTCAACCCAGAAAATGAAGGTAAATAAATGTTTACATTGTTAAGTACACATATTTCAGACGTAGTTTGATGGATGCAAATTATTTATGCTTTATTTACATTATAGGTATTAAAGAAAGGAAACAGAGCATCTGAACTTTGAGTTTTATCAAAGATCGGGTCATAAGTGAAAGAGAGAAGTTATAGCCTAATATGTGGATACATTTTAAATGCCGGCATACAAGAAGGCGAATATAGCCCCTGGGGGGGGGGCGGGGGTAATGGAGGGCACATCTTTATAAGTGCGCCCTATGGAGTTACACAATATTTTTCTATCACGGAGAGTCCCAATTCTGCAGAGCTAAAAAAAAAAAAACGATAGTCGGTTACGATGTGGATGAAAGAAGGTCTCTGCACAAACAGTCCAATGGTGGTTTGTTTACAAGATCTAAGAGATAAACATATAATTCTTACAGGGGGTGGCGGGGGGGGGGGCGTCACAGATAGTAAGGTGACCCGTAAAGGCATTTTTTCCCAAACGATTCTGTAGCTTTCTGACCGCAGCTCTAGTATACCAGAGAACTAATCTAAGTGGAACTACCAGATGATACCGGGAATTAAGTTTCATTTTTATATTTCATTTATCCACAATCAACAACTCTATTTACAATTGCTAAACTTTGATATTATTTTAATTTTGATAAACTTTGTCTTGCTGGTATCACGGCACCGCCGCTGTTTACACCCAATAAACTTTACACAACTTACGGCCATTCGTTAGTTTTAATTGCAATCGCCAATATCTTTCTACCTCGCCATGCACTTTCACAGACTGTTGGCCAAATATTTCAAAGAGATATGTATCACTATAAGAGTTTGTATTGCTGCGTAACTTTCATTTAGCATAGAGAACATTAATTGAGAAATAACAGTGGCCGGGAAGAATATTAAAATAATTTAAACAGCTATATATATATTTGTTTTGTTTTTTTTTAGGATTACCACGCTAATACTGGATAAATCAGAATCTTGACCTGACCACATGTGGTCACTGCGTCTGTATGAGCAGCTGCTACTTTCATGGCATGATTCAACTTTTCAAATCTACGGGTCAGAGTTCAAAGTAAGTCTCCCTCCTTAATAGTTCCACGCATGCGCTGTTTGTACCTCGGAGACTTAACCTGGACGTGAGTAGTCGCCATGAAATTTGACGAGATACTCGCCTACATCGGAGAGTTCGGCTGGTACCAGAAGAGAGTCTACTTCATTCTGTGTCTGCCAGCGGTGCTGTGTTGCATTCAGGTGCTGAGTCCTGTCTTCACTCTCTCCACCCCTTTACATAGGTAAGTGAGCATTTTCTATACATAGGCAAGTGGACATGTCCTTTACATGTCCTTGTGTTTGTATATACTTGTGTTTGTAAAAAACTTGTGTTTGTATATACTTGTGTTTGTATATACTTGTGTTTGTATATACTTGCGTTTGTATATACTTGTGTTTGTATATACTTGTGTTTTATACACTTGTGTTTTTATATATACATGTATTGTTAATTACAATAACCATCCGCATTACTCTCTTTTTTAAATCTGTATATTTTTTTGTCTTTTTTTTTAAACGAATTTCACCAATAGTGTACATTTACGACATATCTTGACGGGCTGCATTCATTCACGGGCTGTGTTTGGGCCGCAGTTTGGATTGTCTGCTTTGAAGGTTACCTGTGAAAACCACATGCACAATAACTTACATTCTTATACAATGTTCAAAGGGAAATAATTCAACAAAACAAGGGGTGATAACTTAGGACAACTCATCGTCATTACTTTTCACTTAAAAAAAATCAACAACTGTGTTTTAAAGTTGACATAAGTATCTGGTACGCTGTCACATATCTCAAGTGGATATATCTCCTCCCACCAGGTATTGAACTGGTCGGCCCCTCCAAGAGAACGTTCACGGGTGTTGTGGTGGAGATATACTGGTGTGTGGGCATCTTGATGTTGCTGCCCATCGTCTACTTCCTGCCCAACTGGAGACACATTCAACTGGTCATGTGCATCTTAACAGTTCCTCTCTTCTCAATATGGTGGTCAGTTTAAGCCTCTTGTATCATTTCAACATTACACACGTGAACATATCAGATATAACTAGAGCTATCGATGTTTAGTTATGAGCAATCACAAAGATTTAACGTTCAGACTATCATTCTTTTATTCATTCATTCTCTTACTCTCAGTCACTCTAAATCATTTATCCGCCTTTTCATACATCTGTCTGTTTCTTTCTCTATCACTGAATCTTTTCTCCTCTTCTTTCTCTCTCTTTCTCTCTCTCTCTCTCTCTCTCTCTCTTTCTCTCTCTCTCTCTCTCTCTCTCTCTCTCTCTCTCTTTCTGTCTTTTTATTTTTATAATAATTGCGTTAGTTTTCTATCAAGGACATCAAACTTTGAACAATAGTTTTGAGCTTGCAATATTTCAACTGCTAAAGAATTAAATTTCTATTTCCACATTTTGAAATGACTGTGTAAACCATTATCTTAATGAATCAAAGCTGTATAACGTCTGTTTTTCCAGGTTGATTCCAGAATCATCGCGTTGGTTGTTGGACAAGGGCCGCTACTCGGAAGCAGAGGAGATACTGCAATAGATATGTCGGTCAAACCCGACGAAACTGCCCCAAGGTGCCCTGGCCCCTGAGCCCAAAAAAAGAATGCCCGCACTCCAAAATCTGGAACATTTTAACCCACAGTGTTATAACCAGGGAGTTGATCATATTTTATAACTGGTTGGTTCTGGTTTTATATGATCAAACATTCGACCAATCATTGTTGTAATGAACTCAGACAAAACATACACACAAGTAGAATGATGAAAACTGACAGTAGATGAACTTTATTTTATTTTTTTCAAAAACCTGTATTATATAAATGACCGATTATAAATTTATGATTCTATAACTAGATATAACAAAGGCACCCTACCCCTGAACGCTAAATGATTTTATTATAAATGTACAGTTCCCTATGCAGATGAAGTGTGTGTGTATAGTCTATGAAAGGATGAAATGAAACCTCTTCGATCCTATAAAAAAGTAAATTATAAAACGATTAACCAACCTACTGAGAATGTTTAAAGAATAGTAAGAGTTCTTTAGTGAGGACGCAAAATATTAACTTGTCTAGGTCACTGTCAACGTCTTGTTTATTTATCTGATGTTGTGGTGGATTCTTTACCTTTATGTTAGGCAACATTTTACTTTAAATTTACAAACAATATAGAATATTATTGTTTAAAAGTTGCCCGATTCTTCTTTCGGGTACACTCTATTACACGCTAGAAATGAAAAGAGAATATACTGCTAATTTGGCAACATTTTATTACAGGTTTGCCGTGAATATCTTGTATTACGGCATTAGTCTCAGTCTGGACAACCTGGCAGGTTCAATTTCCTGATTTTTCGAATCGTGGAGTTTATAGCTTACGTCATTTGTTTATTTCTGCTGGACAGAACCGGAAGAAAGAAGTTGTACTGTATCTGCATGTTCACTGGCGCAGTTTCCTGTCTGGCAGTGGCACTGCCTATAACTCCGGGGAATCAAAGTAGGTGCTGCATCATGGGGTATGTTGTTTTGACATTCTCACACCCATCGCGTTTTAAACATTAATATCATTTTAATACGAGGTATTGCGTTGTATGAATCTAAGGGTTTGTCTTTCTGTCATTATTTTAGCGATATGTTTTTCTGCCTGTTAGTCTGTCGATCTAAGGCATTGTTGGAAATTGCTTTTGAACTTCGGGCCATACGAGATTCTTAAATAAGGGGCGGATAATGAACAGACGTAGACCTATGGAGTGTTTGTATGATCTGCTAACATATATAATAATAGTAAAAATATCTTGAAACGAATCAAACAGCTGAACGAGATATACCATGCCAAATGATCAAGGCTGCACATTTCACATCGGGTGTGCTCATTTCACATCAGGCGTGCTCATTTCACATCAGGTGTGCTCATTTTACATCAGGTGTGCTCATTTCACATCAGGCGTGCTCATTTCACATCAGGTGTGCTCATTTCACATCAGGTGTGCTCATTTCACATCAGGTGTGCTCATTTCACATCAGGCGTGCTCATTTTATAAATGTCAAGGAATTTAATCTCATAATATTCCCATGTCTGATCTAAGGTCTGTCTGCATGCTTTTATGAGTGTCTAACTATGTGTCTATTAGTCTACACGTTTTTCTAGGTCCCTGTTTCCTAGTCTGTCTGTCCGTAACTCCATAATCCATCACTTAAATCTATACATTGTTTATGAGACAAGAGAATGTTTAATGAATACGTTGTAAAACAATTTATAGCATGACCATTGTACTTTAAACAGGTCACCGCTGGATAGTTACTGTCCTGGCCATGGTAGGCAAACTCTGCTCGTCCGGCTGCTACGCCGTCCTGTACATTATGCCTGCGGAGCTGTTCCCGACAGTCATACGGAACTCCGGGATCAGCACCGCCTCTGTGTTTGAAAACATCGGCGGAATGACCTCCCCATACATTGTCGACATGGTAATAGTCACATGACTATTTTGAAGGAATTTTGTTAACTATTAACTAGTGTACTGAAGTTAGACTGTCTACTATTGTATTGAAGTTAGACTGTCTACTATTGTTCCGAAGGCAGGTTGTTTACTAGTGTAATGAAGGAACGTTGTTTGCTAGTGTACTGAAGACAAGTTGTTAACTGTTAATAGTCTGTTTACTTGTGTACTAAAGGAAAGCTTTTAGCTTTTAAATAGTGTACAAAATTGAGGTTGTCCACTAGTGTACCGAAGAGAAATTGTCAAAATGTCTACTAGTCTTCTGAAAGAAGGTTTCCCTGCTAGAGTACTGTTCTAGTCATTAAGAAGATTGTTTACTCATGACTGTCCAACTTACTAAGAATGTTGGTGCCTTTTTTTTAAATATTAGAGTAAAAATAACCATTTAGTCTGAAATATTTGAACAAGAAACTTCCCCTTGTAGGATATTTAAGTTATGTGTTTATTTATATACATCAGCGGTCGGGGAACCGGGGTAAATTACCCCAAATAGGGTAAAAATGAAATTTTCGGGGGTAAAAATGAAACTTTTATGAGTAAAAAGTATGTATTTTTAATTTGCTAAGGGGTAAAATCAACTTACACAAAAATATTTTGGGGTAATGATTAAAAAAGTTCTCCGACCGCTTATATACATGTACTAAATTAGATAGATTATTTTTATTAATATAATTTTTATTGATGCCTTGACATAATAAATAAGCTGATTTTGAATCTCATTCAAGAGCCATTTGTTTTTTAAAGTTAACCTGATTCCCATGAACTAAAGGGTGACTAGTAGTATTAGTTTCTTTTTAAATTCAGTGACAAGAATGGACGACAGGTTATTTTGCTAAATCTCGCGAGATTTTCCTGCAAGTGACTACACCAGTCACCTACGTCAGTGACTTCATGGCCAAACAAGACACATACGTCAGTGGCTACGCCAGACATCCACGTCTGTGACTACACCAGACATCTACGTCTGTGACTTCATGACTAAACTAGACAAGTGCAATAGATCTGGATAATTTGGTTTCATCTTTTAGATATGACTGTTCTATTATTTGCTATCTACTTTTTGTATTACATATTAATGATCTTTCGAATTGATTTTCTGGATTATTCTTCATGAAAGTATTTGACAGCTGTGTCATCATGAACGACGTGATTTTCCACTCGCTATTTTATTTTTTTTAATATAAAAAGTGACTGATCCTAATAAAATTGTACACGTTATGTTAGACGCTATGTTAATAAAATTGCTTGTTACTATGTTGTACACGCTATGTTAGACATATTTGTATTGAGTCCTCGATCTCAACACATTCAAAGAATCTTTTATTATTGCTATTTTTTTTTTTTACCAATTCAGTAAATTTTTTTTTGTATCAATACTTCGTTATTTCAAGAATCATATTCATCTCTCATGTTTGATTGAAAAATGGTTCATAGATATTAAAATAGGTCACATTTAGAATTTTTAAATAAGCAGATGTAATTGTGAGAAAAAAGAATTTGAGCTAAAGTGATATCAAAGTTTAAATTGTGAATATAAACGTAACATATACATTTTAAAACAACAGTGTACATACACATACTTACACCTAGACAGACAGACAGACAAACAGATAGGCAGAAGATCTCTTTAATATTTAGATAAAAGATATATATTCAATATAACAACTGTTTGCTATTATATAAATATAAATATATATATATATATATATATATATATATATATATATATATATATATATATATTCGCGTCAAATGAACATTCTCGGATCGCCTCTATCCAGTCGGCTCTATGCAAGACGATTGGCAATATTTTTTGTAGCCAAAATTATTATCATTCGCACCACAATAATACAATGGAATCGATTCACAAGTATTCGTTTTTTGATTGTAGTAGAAACTGGGAAACGACACATCACATATTTTAGCTTGAGGAGGAAGATCGCAAGCGGGATCTGAAACCAATTAACAAAACTGTTTAAACGACTACTTGTGTTGTTGTTGTTGATATTGTTTTTTAAATTCTTTTAAATCTACAAACGACATAGATATTTATTATTTTAAGGGTCTGCACATCTGTTTTACCACAAAAAAAAACAAATATAAATAATAACTTAGAAATAACTTTGCAGACAAATAAATGAGGACTGGAAACAATGAGAAATAAATCACAGTACGACAAAGTAACGTAAATACTAACAATGCACAATTATTTCAGTGTAACTAGCTGTAAGCAATAGTGAGCGACCGATAATCGGAACGGTATCGGTGTCGGACCGATATTGGCACTATTGGTTAATATCGGATCGGCCGATTTTTTAGGGAGCGACCGATAGTCGGACCGATAATAGAACTATAGGTTAACTATCGGACCGGCCGTTTTTTTGGTTGCCGATAAATTTTTTTTTTCACAAATCTAGTAACTTTAAACTGGTTTTGGTTTACAGTTACAGAGTTAAAGTGTACTTACATACTTCCAGTTAACTGTTCACCTGAGTGAAGTGATTTACTGATATAATTAAGTGTTTTTAATTTTTCAAACTTTTTTTAAAAATCTGCTACAAGTATATTCAGAAAAAAATTACAAAGATTAAAGAAGAAAATTATTTTAATTTCATCACAACTTTCACAAGTTAGTGAAGTTACAATTAACAATTAATACATTTTTACTTTTTTATTTTGACATTAATTATTTAAAACTTTATCTAACTTTTCTGTTTGTCTACAAGTAAAAAGTAAAAACAACAAATTGTTTGTTATAAGTTTAATTTTAAACAATAAACTGAGATTATGCAGTCATGGTTTGTGTTTCTGACTTCGGTCTTCCGGTCTGTCTTTTGAAACCTTTTGTTCTTCTAATCTTCTTCATTTGCAAGAAACTCTTTCATTAATAGCAAAATATCGATATCGGTATCGGTTTCGGCGAAAATGCTGGGGAAACATATCGGTATCGGACTATCGGCAAAAAGGCATATCGGTCGCTCCCTAGTAAGCAATGTACAAATAACTAAGCATTCACTACTTATTAGTCTTAAGTGTGCTTGGAAACTGATTAAGGTAGGGTGTGACCCCCAGGAAACTGATTAAGGAAGTGTGTGACCCCCCCCCCCCAGGAAACTGACTAAGGTAGGGTGTGACCCCCAGGAAACTGATTAAGGTAGGGTGTGACCCCCAGGAAACTGATTAAGGTAGGGTGTGACCCCCGGGAAACTGATTAAGGAAGTGTGATACCCTTCGCCCCCAGGAAACTAATTAAGGAAGTGTGTGACCCCCCCCCCCAGGAAACTGATTAAGGAAGTGTGTGACCCCCCCCCCCAGGAAACTGATTAAGGAAGTGTGTGACCCCCAGGAAACTGATTAAGGAAGTGTGTGACCCCCGAGAAACTGACTAAGGTAGGGTTTAACCCTTGGGAAACTGACTAAGGTAGGGTGTGACCCCCGGGAAACTGATTAAGGAAGTGTGTGACCCCAGGAAACTGATTAAGGTAGGGTATGACCTCCCAGGAAACCGATTAAGGAAGTGTGTGACCCCAGGAAACTGATTAAGGTAGGGTGTGACCCCCAGGAAACTGATTTGTGACCCCCAGGAAACTGATCAAGGTAGGGTGTGACCCCCCAGGAAACTGATTAACGTAATGTGTGACCCCCGAAGAATTGAACAGAAGAAGGTACTAGGCACTTATCATAAAAACAGAGACAGTGGGAAAAAAAATGACTATTCCGGGGGCCCTTTAGAACGCATTTCTCAGGCCCCTAGCTCCTAAACCAACCCCCCCCCCCAAAAAAAAAATCACCTATCTGCACTAAAGTTTTTTTTATTTGCGTGCAATCGATACAAGCAATATTGTTATTATTATAGGATTGGACGGATGGCCGAGTGGTGTAGAGAGCTTGACTTTCGACCAGAGAGTCCGGGTTCGATCATCGGTTAGAAGAAAGAGATGATTTCTAGTGTAAAGTCTCCCAAGTCCACCTAGTTTTACATGACAATAGTCAGGGAAGTTAATGCGCCTGGGCAAAGTGTTAACCATATAATTCCTTTATATGCCGAGCAAACAGAAACAGATATATTGTATTCTTCTTCTCACCCGAGGCCTATTAGGCTGAGGGAAATTTACTTTTATTTAAAATTTAATGTGATTTAGCATATTCAATGAATTTCTGGATTGTTGTTTGAAAGTGACAATCTTATATGTTCATCAAAAGATGATTAATGTGTTTGCTAATATTTTTTATATCAGCTACCAATAATCAGCTACCAATAATTAGCTACCAATAATTAGCTACTAGTAATTAGCTACCGATAATTAACTACCAATAATTAGCTACCAATAAATATCTACCATTAATGAGCTAGCAATAATCAGCACACCAATAATTAGCGACCAATAATTTCGCAGGAAAATCATTTGTTTATTAGACCAAACCAAATACTTACTGCTATCTCCTTATAAAGATTCAGACACACAATTTGAAAATCAAACACACAAATAGGCCAGATCAGAAATGGCATAAACATAATAGCTGCTGATACTAGTGACGTATATTGAAAAGATAAATACATTGAACTTACCCCTTTTCCAGGTTAGTACCCAGACTGGACACATGACAAACAAAGCTATAAACACTGGAACCATTGTTGTTTAGTTTGATTTTAAGACTGAAAGAGAATAACAAAGTTTGTCTTTGAATGTTAATCTAACTACCACGACAGAATAAACAAACTGGTGTGTGAAATTCATGTAAAGAATACGATGAAACCTCTAAATAAAAATGGACTAAATTTTAAAGCGTTGCACTAAGCTGTGTTTTATTGGGTTTAGGTATGGGATTTACTTCATTTAATGACTTGGATTTAAATTCCCAATACTATTTTTAATGTCTAACAAAGTAGTAATGTTGTCATTGCTTTTTAGGTTATTCTTCTAAACTTATGGTTAAACGCTCAAAGTGGAACTAAAATAGGTTATGTACTTCTTTAATGGTCTGCCAAAACAGGTCAAATAATAATCAGTTAATGGAAGATATAATATCTTTTTTACGATACGTTATTTTAGAAATAGTTGTGTCTAAGTAAGATACGTTGTGTGTGAATACGATACGTTGTGTCTGAGTACGATACATTGTGTGTGAATACGATATGTTGTGTCTAAATACTATACGTTGTGCCTTATTTCGATACGTTGTGTGTGAATACGATATGTTGTGTCTGAGTACGATACGTTGTGTATGAATAAGATACGTTGTGTCTGAGTACGATACGTTTTGTCTGAGTACGATATGCTGTGTCTGAGTATGATACGTTGTGTCTGAGTACGATACGCTGTGTCTGAGTACAATATGTTGTGTGTGAATACAATACGTTGTGTTTGAGCACGATACGTTGTATCTGAGTACGATACGCTATATCTGAGTACGATACGTTGTGTGAGAGTACGATATGCTGTGTCTGAGTACAAAATCCTGTGTCTCAGTACGAAACGTTGTGTGTGAATACGATACGTTGTGTCTGAGTACGATACGTTGTGCAAGCCATGACACATAAAGCAATATTTTCTGTTTTTTTTTTTCTTTTCTACCTTGAGAGAGAGAGAGAGAGAGAGAGAGAGAGAGAGAGAGAGAGAGAGAGAGAGACAGAGAGAATAGAGATAGACAGAAAGACATAAGGAGAAAGTGAGAGATTTTACATTGCATTTATATTTTGTTTCAATTTTCTGAATTATTTTATACATTTGTTTCTGTAGGTAACTCAATGTGTAATTTTATATTATTTTATAGACTTCATAGCATTATTTTATTTTAAATGTCAATTCGCGAATAACTTCAAATCAACTCGAATCAACTCGAGACCCACTTCAAATCAGCTCGTGACCCACTTCAAATCAACTCATTACCCACTTCAAATCAACTCATTACCCACTTCAAATCAGCTCGTGACCCACTTCAAATCAACTCATTACCCACTAGCAGGTTGAGTCTCACACATTGATAATCTCTGGTCTAAATCCAAAAAAAAAATCTGAACAAGGGTTTATCAAGTGATTAACAAGAGATAGAAATATACAAATCGATTTAAGACTTTTGGTGATGTGCGTCTGTTGGTATAGGATAGTTGAAAACTATAAAACATGTTTCATTACAGATAATGTTATCACATTAGACTAGTAGTTATCACGGCGTAGATAAAGTCGCAGACGACATATTGATGGGTAGAGAAAAAATATTTTCAAAAAGAGGGAAATATTTTTAAGTATATTAGCAGTGCAGTATATTGGCCACTGTTATGCCCCACACTTACGGGACTCATTAATGGGACCATAATTTATTATGTCCACTGTAAAGGACGCAGCGAAGACCTATGAACTGTTATTTTTTTTTCTTTTATTTTTCTATTCTGCTGACCAGTAAATTTTTTTGTGCGGTCCACCAGCGATTGCTGATCGCTGCTCCAGATCTAATCAACATTAGGTGGCTAATAGTTGGCTAGTAGTTGGCTATTAGTTGGCTATTAGTTGGCTATTTTAACCAAAACAAAACTTAGCTATTATTCAAATCTATATTGTAAAAAAATAGATTAAGTTAATAATATTTTTATAAATACATTTATCCTAAATTAATTAAGACATTCAAAAATAAAATTAATATTAAAAGATGGATATCAGAAAAGTTGTTTACGATTCCGAAAAGCCGTTATTAGAAGATTTTAGTGCGTCTGCAGCATCTGAATTATCATATGCATTGAAGACAACAGCCAGACACAACTGATGCATTTATTTCTTATTCGATTGTCGCTGTCACTTCTTCATTTCCTAAATTGGATATTGGACATACGACCTTTAAATGAGTTGAAATTGCTGCTTATTAATGATTGTTCGACCCCTGATAAAAATATGATTTTTAAAGATGACATTAGTGGGAACAGAGGTTTTAGAAATGCTTGGTTATCAAACTATTCATCATGGGTTGAATACTTGCAAATGTTAAAAGGTAGCTTGTGCTAATTGTGCGTGTTTTTTTTTCGCAAAAAGTAATTCCAGAAGTTCAAGAGCCATTTGTCAACAAACCATTCACAAAATTAAAAGACTTCAACGAAGAGCACGTATCCACATGCAAACCACATGGCACAAAGTCTCTTATTAAGGATGCAAGCTATTTTGTGGCACTATTGGTAGCCAAAGCAGTTTCTATAGATGAGCAGTTGAACTTATCATTTAGAAGACAAATTCAGGAAAATTGCAACAAACTGGGTCACTCCATTTCTACATATTTTTTTTTTGCGACATGCATGATTTGGCACTTCGTGGAAAAGAATCACATTCTGGTATTTTTTACGACCTGTTAGAGTTTCGTGTTGAATCTGGAGATGAAGTTCTAGGTTATCATTTTTCAATAGGGTCTTGTATTGCTAAGTATATCTCGGTAACCTGTGCAGCCGAGAAGGGGCAGGGGGGCTAATGCACAGGGCCTGGCGAGTTTTACGGGCCGGGCTGAACTGGTCAATCAACTTTTGAAAAAATTATTATCCGCACGGGATACCCGTGACATCCCTGCCCAGGGGCCCGACGTTTCTGTCGGTGGTCCTGTCGGAAACTACACAAAACACTATGATCGAAATGTGTGGGTCTCTCTTGCGTGAAGACATTGTTCGAGAAGCAAATAATTCAGTTGCAATTTTTATACTTGCCGACGAGACAATATAATTACAGGCGTTGGGCAGATGTCACTTGGTGTTAGATTTGTCAAAGAAAACCATAATTACAAATTCATTAGAATACGGCCCGTAGCGTGAAAATTTTACAGCAGGGGCTATTAATTCTACAGCAGGGACCAGTCATTCTACAGCAGGGGCCAAGCAATAGCAGAAAGGGGGGGGGGCAGAAAATAAATTTTACTAAGTAGAGCAAACAAGCAGAGAGGGTCAGGCAAAACGCAGGGCCTGATTAGATATGACAAATTTTGTTGGTCAAAGATATGGCGGATGTTCTACAATGGCAAGTAAAGAAGGAGCAGTCCGAGCAATAATTCGCAAAAAAGACCCAAAAGCAGCAATTTTACATTGCAGTTCACATAAATTAAATCTTGTCGTGAACGATTAAAATAATGTGAATGCTGTACGAAACACAATAGGAAAAAATAAGTCAATTATAATGTTTTTCTGAGAAAATAATCAGCGAAGAAAACTAATTCCAAATGTTCCTTTGCTATGTGAAACTAGATGAACACATAATTACAAAAGGTTGCGGATTTTCGCTGAAAATTTGACAGAAATTGTTAAACAACTGGAATATTTAGAACAATCTGGAAAAAGCAAGCATGTTGCACATTGTTACTTTCTGCTGTTAGAGGTTAGGTTTATTGTTTGTTTAGTTATTATAATTTAATGTAATAAACTCTCAGGAAGTTTAGCCAGTTTTATTGTAACAACTTTATGACATTTTTTCAAAATGTTGGGGGGGGGGGGGACAAATGTTATCTTTCAGTAAATATTTATCATAAATCTAACTACCAGTGGTTTGGGGTCACTGAAATAGGACTCATTATTGAAAACATTCTAAATTGTAGTCATTTAATCGTCCGAAAACTCAGTTAATTGTTGCATAGCTCTGATACTTTCAATTACACTCAGAACCCAAGCTTACTATTTCATTTGATGAGTTTCTTAATGAATACAATTAAATATGTATGGCGAATAGGTCACAATCTTGTTTAAATCAAGGGAAATTACTGGTGCTAAATATAGTACACAGTAACGGAATTTGGCACCAATTTTAGACCACTTTCCGAAAGGATATAGCTCTGATACTTTCATTATAGCTCAGAACCCGATGACAATGCAATATTCTTACTATTTCATTATGTTTTGATGAGATTCTTAAGTATTTTTCGAAAATAAAATTATTGTTGCTGAAGAAAGAATACTCTACTGCGCCTGAACATGTGTGACGTCAAACTTGATGAAACTACGTGCTGCAGTATTTCGCACCAAATGAATGGGTTATTGAACGTATAAGGTGTAGAATGGGGCCATGAAAATGACATAATTAATAATATAGCTTATATAGTAAAAAAACGGTAAAAACACTGATACCCAGCCCTCAGAGGTCGGATAGCGAAACGAACTTTTGATGTAGGAATGGCAGGCCAAGACCTACAAAATGGTATATACATCATGGGGCTAGGACTTATGGTTGCTGAGATCTCGGGTGATGACAGACAGACAGACTGACAAAGTGGGGACTTAGATCTACTCTAAGCCTGTCAGCACTATTCTCTCATCTAATCGCTATCGCCTACTGCCTTACTGCATATACTCTACCGTACTGAACATTAACTTATTCCAACTTAACTTTATAAAGGTCGGGGGGGGGGATAGAGGGTGATCACGCTCTCTATGCATGTGTAATTACGGACAACATAGTAAGTTGGGAGCTTAGCTTGACCATGACCTTGAGTTACGTAACATGGTCAACTAACATGAGTCACTCGTTTCGAGGGAAAAGTTTCACCTGTCGGTGTAGAGAGAGGGCGGAGGAGGTGAGGGTAAAATCTAAACGTAACAGTGATAAATGAAGTATTTTTTTTTTCATTTTTGAAAAAAATAATGTATCTACGTTATGACACATGCAGCAATATTTTCCTGGGTTGTTTTGTTTATTTCATTGTTATTTTCTATGTATAAATATAATACTTGTAACACACACTTTTAAAAAAGTGAATGAAGTAGATTCCAGCTAAATGTGGATCGCTTTATACACTCTTAATAAGTTGTAAAATGTTTGCATTCCTAGAAATGATGAGAACTTATAGATGAAACTGGTATGAATTAGTTTTTTTTTTAAATATGATAATATATATATACATATATATATATATATATATATATATATATATATATATATATATATATATATATATATATATATATATAAAGAGAGAGAGAGAGAGAGAGAGTGAGAGAGAGAGAAATAGATAGATAGATAAATAGATAGATAGATAGATAGATAGATAGATAGATAGATAGATAGATAGATAGATAGATAGATAGATAGATAGATAGATAGATAGATAGATAGATAATTAGATCAGAGGTGGGCAAACTTTTTCTATGGACTGCCACATTGAAAACCTGATTGTTATCGGCGGGCCGCATACATATTTTGTCTACTTCAATAACAGTTTACAACGTATGAAAAAATGAATAAAAGATAATAACCAAGTATTTGCCATTTTATTTCACATTCACACTCTATTACACATGTACAACACATTTCAAAAATACGAACTAAATCAGTTGCTAATTTTGTAATTAGACTTTACAATTCATAATTATTTTCACAAAAAGTTTATTGTTACCTTACATAATAATAATGAAGACGAAGAAACTTATTTTAACATACATGCTGACCTCAGAGTACAATGTAACTGTTCACAATTTTGGGATAATTTTCTTGAACTGTGGAATTATTTTACTGGTGTTGATTCGCAAGAGTGAATTTATATTGTAGTCATTCAACATCGGTCTGTTCTTAGACTAGTTAGATTTTTGTAGTCATTCAAACATCGGTCTGTTCTTAGACTAGTTAGATTTTTGTAGTCATTCAACATCGGTCTGTTCTTAGACTAGTTAGATTTTTGTAGTCATTCAAAATCGGTCTGTTCTTAGACTAGTTAGATTTTTGTAGTCATTCAACATCGGTCTGTTCTTAGACTAGTTAGATTTTTGTAGTCATTCAACATCGGTCTGTTCTTAGACTAGTTAGATTTTTGTAGTCATTCAAACATCGGTCTGTTCTTAGACTAGTTAGATTTTTGTAGTCATTCAACATCGGTCTGTTCTTAGACTAGTTAGATTTTTGTAGTCATTCAAAATCGGTCTGTTCTTAGACTAGTTAGATTTTTGTAGTCATTCAACATCGGTCTGTTCTTAGACTAGTTAGATTTTTGTAGTCATTCAACATCGGTCTGTTCTTAGACTAGTTAGATTTTTGTAGTCATTCAACATCGGTCTGTTCTTAGACTAGTTATATTTTTGTAGTCATTCAACATCGACCTGTTCTTAGACTAGTTAGATTTTTGTAGTCAGTCAACATCGGTCTGTTCTTAGACTAGTTAGATTTTTGTAGTCATTCAACATCGGTCTGTTCTTAGACTAGTTAGATTTTTGTAGTCATTCAACATCGGTCTGTTCTTAGACTAGTTAGATTTTTGTAGTCATTCAACATCGGTCTGTTCTTAGACTAGTTAGATTTTTGTAGTCATTCAACATCGGTCTGTTCTTAGACTAGTTAGATTTTCGTAGTCATTCAACATCGGTCTGTTCTTAGACTAGTTAGATTTTTGTAGTCATTCAACATTGGTCTGTTCTTAGACTAGTTAGATTTTCGTAGTCATTCAACATCGGTCTGTTCTTAGACTAGTGAGATTTTTGTAGTCATTCAACATCGGTCTGTTCTTAGACTAGTTAGATTTTCGGAATCCGCGGGACTCCCGCGGGATTGGAAATAAATTTATCGGGAGTTCCATGGGATTGGTTTTGTTTTTGCGGGAGTCCCGTGGGTTTGGGTTTTGTTTTTGTGGGAGTCCCGTGGGTTTGGGTTTTTGTTTGAGTTGAGACTCTCGCAGACTTCTGATGAATCAATCAAATCGCACGGATTATCTTGGGAATATTTGTGATACACACCTAGTTCAAGGCCTTTCCTTGACATTCTTGATATTTAGGTCAAAACGCTAGAGTAGATTTAGAGACAGAGACTATCCCCTTCGACGTTTTAATATAATAGATATCTAAGAGTTAGGAGTAATACCAATAAGGGTGACATGGTGACAGACGACTTAGGACAAGGTGGGGAAACAATAGAATAGTAGACAGCAAAGGTGTGAAGACCGAGAGGCGACGTCGGACAGGCTAGTAGGGTTAACAATGACGTCCAGGTGACGCTCCTAGAAAGATTAGATAGTTAGGAAAATACTGAAGGGATTGTAACGTACCTAGGGTAATTAGGGCACGGACGTTGGGGTATAAATAGGGGCTGGATTCAGACATTAGTTAATTAAGAGAAGTTAGGAGAAATTAGTAGTTATGAGGAGTTTTAGAGATCTCTAGTTAGTAAGAGTTGAGGCAGAGTGAATTATTGAAGTGTATTCATTTATGGACTTTTGTATTCTGATGAATTTCTGATGTACATTTATGTTAATAAATCGTTGTACTAACAACGCCTCGAGTTTGATTGGTTTTTGAGTTGTGACAAAGGAGCGAGCAAATAAGAGTGAAACAGGCAGACATACTTCTCTAATTATCTTTTTTAATTTTCAAATAATGGATAATAAAGCAAATATTCAAAAGTTAATTTACGCAAAAAGCGGGTGTATTCAGTTTTACGTAAATAAAGATGGTAAGAGCAATATTTGGGAAAGTTTCATTCGTTTGCTCTTGGATGGTGAGGATGTGCCATTCGCAGTATGTACAAGATGCGATACCATTATAACTTGGAAGGCACACGATGGTACGAATGGTCTGTGGAAGCATCTCGAGTTTTGTAAAAACAGATCACCATTTCCAAAAATTACATCAATGTAGCTTCATGCCATGTCAAGTGAAGATTGTTAAACAGGTTCCAGTTCGGGTTAAAACAGAAATCACAAACACCATTGTTTCAATGTGCGCTAAAGACATCAGGTCCTTTCATTGGTCGAAGGCTCTAGTTTCCAAGAATCGGCAGCAAAGTTGATAAACATTGGTGCAAAATATTGGAATGTTCCTGTTAATGAGATTTTGCCTTATGCCACAACTGTTTTAGGCATTTGGGTAATGTTGTGGAGAAAGAAAAAAATCTCCAGAAAGTGTTAATGACCTCTTATTTTTACAAGAACTTACACTGTAGAACTGTTTATTTTACTTATTATCTTAAATGTTTTTCATGTATGTTTATCGAGAGGATTTCTACAAACAAATTTTTAAACCATTTTTTATGAGTTATAAGAATATTTTTTGACGGGAGCGGGTGGGGCTGGGAAAAATTTTCGCGGGAGCGGGTGGGATTGGGAAAAATTTTCGCGG
Organism: Bulinus truncatus; assembly: GCA_021962125.1. Taxonomy (NCBI): domain Eukaryota; kingdom Metazoa; phylum Mollusca; class Gastropoda; family Planorbidae; genus Bulinus; species Bulinus truncatus. The sequence goes on along the minus strand of JAGDYQ010000060.1, from coordinate 3,730,089 downwards.
GAGCGGGTGGGACTGGGGGGAATTTCTTTTGGGAGCGGGTGGGACTGGTTTTGAAAACGCAGGAGTGGGTGGGTCTGGGTGTGATTTTGACTCCCGTGCAGCTCTCTAGTTGGAATGCCGCTGTTGGCAAACATACTTAAAACTCCAGAACTGACTTGAACTTCCCCTTCAGGTTATATCTGCTTATGGGTCAAGCAGCGCTAACTAATATTATTTAGTCATAAAACTGATCTAATCTCCCTAGATTGGAATCAAATTCAAAAAAAATATAGCGAAAAATCTTAACAAAGAGAATTAACATCGACATAGGACCGCAACATGTACTCGCGTTCGGGCCGCATAATATACTCTGACGGGCTGCAACCAATCAAACCAAACCGACCAAACCAGCTAACCAAACCAAACCAAACCGCGTGCCGTAGTCTGTCCAATCCTGTCCTACAGTATTGGGGGCTGGTGTACGTATTTTGACATAAACTGTGTACTGTGTACTAGTAACAGATGTTAGATAACGAATCACGTTGTGGGCGTCTGTGTAGTTATCTCCCCATTAAGAAAATAAATCTTTTTTTTTTTGGTCTATGTTCTGTAATAAGTATGACTCATTAATGAAAAGAGAATGTAAAGATATACAGATTATTATTATTATTATTTAGTAAAGTTCTTTAAAGGATGCGGTGATCATCTTTTAGATCAAATAAACAAAAACAAAAAAAGGGTCAGTTTTATCATAGCGCCAATTTCATTATATCGCCCTTCTTTCATCTTCACCTTAGCCAGTGGTGCAATGTCAAGGGAGGCATCACAGGAGACAGAGGTGGGGGACTGGAAGCACCCATAGCAAATTCAAAACCATCCCCCCACCCCCTCGCACTAATGGTACATGGTGGTTCCATCCCCCCGCGGGCAACCCGCGGACTCTGTGTTGGTGAATTTCTTTGTAGCTCTCTAATGACTACAAACGCAAAAGAATAAAATAAATTGAATGCATTTAACAGATTTTTTTGCGTGAGATATCTAGTTATAACAAATTCACGATAGAATTTTAATTCACTAGGCTTTTAACTTCTTTTTTGTTTGTGTAATTAAAATATACGAATATGCAAAGATTTGTCATGTTCGCGCTAGTAGATAATAATTTATGGATAAAAAAAAAAAGCATTTTTGTCAAGTTATTATAGTGTAACCATTGTTTGTTAGAAACAAAAATATTTTTAGATAGAAAAAAATGTCTATATGAGTAGGATATTTTATATTAACAGCGCAATTTTTATAAAAGTAGAATTGTTTTCCTAACTTGAGGGCATTTCATAATATATAAGCAGTACACAGTCTGAATGAAACAATAGTCACGGCCAGGAAACAGCCAGTAAGTCTTTGATTGTTGTTGTTGTTGTAATTGATCACATGATCAAAATAGAGAAAAAAATACGTTTCTTTATAATGTTTTCTAAGTGTCTTACAAAATGTGAGAAAAAGAAAAACAAAACCAAGTACTTGTGAGAGTCAACAGTCTGAAATTTAAATTTGGTAACAATCTTCAAGTGTATTAATTAAGTGAAAATAATGTTACTTGTAAATAAGCAATATATAGCGCACTTACCGAAACACACACACACTAACATTCCAGCGAATATGAATCATACAGAAAGCACTTGGCAGTAAAAGTAACATCAAGCTTGTATCAATATAGTTGTCTAGAAAACATAACTGTTACATATGAGATATCAAAGGCTATGTTTACTATTTCTGTCACCACTAAAATAATATATATCTGACACTCCATGGAATTCTTTTCTTTTCAATTTTTTTTAAAATTCTTTTCAGAAAAAAAAATCAATATGGATATGAGTGTCATGAAATGTTGTTTCATTACTGTACTGGTGGTGTACACTGTGACCATGACGGGCATAGAGGCATTGTCCATTTATAGTAAGACTACTAAAATCCCAGCAAAGATAGTATGATTAACTAACTTGCTTTGTTCATGTCTTTAGCATACGAACATATTATATTATATGTTTAAACCAGAAAGAAAGTATGTTAATGAAGGGTATGAGACGCATTTTTTACTACTTTTTAAAAAATGTTTTTACTTAAAGTAATAACATTAAGTAAATCCATCTATCTATTTATCTATATAATTATCTATTTATTATTCTTTATATATTTATCAGCAGGTGGTACTGAACGGGATCACCCTGTCAATGAAATAGGATTAAAGGTAAAACATTTGTACTTTACTTACTCGGTAAATATTAAATATCTGGTATTCATTTTTAACTTTACAGTTAAATAAACTGATATTAAACCAGATACTCGACTGTCGACCTGAGAGTCCTGGGTTCGTTCCTCTGTGAGACCCATGGATCGACCATAAGTGAGGAAAATGATATAATGATATAGTTCAAAAACAAAATAGAAGTAGGGAACAGACACTGCATAAAATACTGAAAAACAGACATATCTCCAGAAAACTTAATAAAACCATATACAAGACAATGATCCGAGCAGCAGTAACATATGGTAGCTAAACATGGACCATCAGCAAACAAGCAGAAAATATGATAAAAACTTGGGAAAGGAAAATATTTAGGAACATATATGGGCCAGTAAAGGACAATAACGAGAGGAGAAGTAGAACCAATTCATAGCTGTACGAACTGTACGAAGAACCAAATATAACAGCTGAAATCAAAATGAATAGATTAAAGTGGGTAGGGCACATAGAAAGAATGGAAAACAACAGAGGTCCAAAAGCAATATATAAGGCAACACCCAATGAGAAAAGGCCTAAAGACAGACCAAGAAACAGATGGTTGGAGGAAGTGGAGAAAGTCCTTAAAACCATAGGAGTGAGAGAGTGGAGGAAGAAGACAATGGATCGGGAAAAGTGGAGAAGTGTAGTATGGCAGGCCAGGGCCCTAAATGGGCTGTAGAGCCAAAGGAGGTGGAGGAGGCTTTGTTCATGTCCTTAGCATACGAACATATTGTATTATATTTTTAAGCCATAATCAAAAGTGTTTTATATATATATATATATATATATATATATATATGTGTGTGTGTGTGTGTATGTATCATAATTATTGAAAATAAAAGTTTTTTGTTTGGAAAGAAAGTATGTTAATGAAGGGTATTGGACGCATTTTTTTACTACTTTTTAAAACATGTTTTTACTTAAAGTAATAACATCAAGTAAATCCATCTATCTATTTATCTATATAATTATCTATTTATTATTCTTTATATATTTATCAGCAGGTGGTACTGAACGGGATCACTCTGGCAATGAAATAGGATTAAAGGTAAAACATTTGTACTTTATTTACTCGGTAAATATTAAATATCTGGTATTAATTTTTAACTTTACAGTTAAATAAACTAATATTAAACCAAATACTCGACTGTCGACCTGAAAGTCCTGAGTTCGTTCCTCTGTGAGGCCCATGGAATTTTTCCAGGTGAAATTTGGTGCAAAGTCGTCTCACAAGTCCACCCAGCTTTAAATGGGTACCCGTCAGTACCCGACTTGGGGAAGTAAAGGCGGCTATGCGTTGTGCTAACCACACAATCCCTTCATATGCCGAGGTTATAGAAACAGATGAATTCTACACTTCATCTGCCTCGATGGCCCTTTAGGGCTAAGGGAACTTTTTTTAAAACAGACACGATAAAAAAGATTTTGCAATGCAAGCGGTTTGTAACGTGTGTAACGTTGCTTTGACCAGCGGCGTAGCGTGTGTATCAGTCACCCGGGGCGGAAGAAAATTTTGCCGCCCACTTATTTAGGTATTTCAATTTAATGTATACTATACATTTCATGCATTAATTGTAGAGAACGTTTCGGAAAGAGCAGCCGTCATTATTTTGTATTTCACGGGTTGGATTTTTAATAAAAAAAGTTTATCTACATTTTATAATCATGTTTATTAATACACAAATTACTTTACTTCAACCATCTAGATACATTGTTGTAACAGGTACAATACCCATCACTTAAGATTGGGTACAACAGGTGCTATACCCATCACTTAAAACTGGGTACAACAGGTACAATACCCATCACTTAAGATTGGGTACAACAGGTACTATACCCGTCACTTAAAACCGGGTACAACAAGTACAATACCAATCACTTAGATTAGGTACAACAGGTACAATACCTATCACTTAAGATTATGTAGAACAGGTACAAAACCTATCACTTATGATAAGTTACAACAGGTACAATACCCATCACTTAAGATTGGGTACAACAGGTACAATACCCATCACTTAAGATTAGGTACAACAGGTACAATACCTATCACTTAAGATTAGGTACAACAGGTACAATACCTATCACTTAAGATTAGGTACAACAGGTACAATACCTATCAATTAAGATTAGGTACAACAGATACAATACCTATCACTTAAGATTAGGTAGAACAGATACAATACCTATCACTTTAGATTAGGTGCAACTTGACGATCGACAAGATTAAATTATTAGCTGATTGAATATAACACGCAAATTAATTTTTAACAAAAAATTAGAACTATACTATTAAGTATTTTTTTATTATCCATATTTTTATTGAAATTTAGTGTAAGAAGTTCTGAGAATAAAAAAAAAACAAAGTTCATTCTTTAATTAAAAAAAAAATATACATCTGCTTTTTTTTTTAAGAGCGAAGTCCTTTATTGCACCATCATTATCTACAGCATCGCACAACTCTTGCTCAATAGACGAGACAGCCAAATTAGATGTCCTCAATAGACAAGAAAACCAAATTAAATAGCCTCAAAGTTCTCATTGGTTGATCTTAAATAGTTTTTACTCAACTTCAATGGTGAAAAACTTTTCTGGCGTTGCTCATGGCAACTGTGAAAAATATTCACAACATTTGTCTGCCCCCCCCCCTTGCTTATTTGTTCTACTTAGTAAAATGTATTACCTGCCCCCCCCCCCCCGATATTGCCTAACCCCTGCTGTAGAATGTCTGCTCCCTGCTGTAGAATGTCTGGCCCCTGCTGTAGAATCCCTGGCCCCTGCTGTAGAATGCCTGGCCCCTGCTGTAGAATGCCTGGCCCCTGCTGTAGAATGTCTGGCCCCTGCTGTAGAATGCCTGGCCCCTGCTGTAGAATGTCTGGCCCCTGCTGTAGAATGCCTGGGCCCTGCTGTAGAATGCCTGGCCCCTGCTGTAGGATGCCTGGCCCCTGCTGTAGAATGCCTGGCCCCTGCTGTAGAATGCCTGGCCCCTGCTGTAGAATGTCTGGCCCCTGCTGTAGAATGTCTGGCCCCTGCTGTAGAATGTCTGGCCCCTGCTGTAGAATTTTCACGCTACGCGGCTGGCATGCTGTAAGTTAATGTGTAAAAAAAGGAAAATTCTAAGAAATTATGTACAATTTTCATTGCCGATACAATTTAGAAAAAAAATTACAGTGATGGCTTGCAGAGGAACTTTGAATATATGACCATGAATGAATACAGTGTCCCCTCCCCCCCCCACACACACAGGTGTAAGCAGGGTACTGCCGGGTTGTGGGGCCGCACAGGGGGCAGAACCAGGAAGAAGCGCAAAAAAGGGCGCAGTTAAATGTTTTTGATATTTTCAGATTGGGTGGAGGGCGCCAAAAAAACCTAACTGGCACCGGGCGCCATAAGAACTAGCTACAGATCTGATGGCACTGCAAGGGAGGGGGGAAGTAGCTGGGCGGTTTTATATAAATATATTACAGCCAAATAATGTACATAGCCTCGCTATGATCACTGTAGCCATATTTAGTGAACAAAAGTGATCCAATGATATAAACAACTTAATGTAAGTTTCAATAAACTTTCCGAACACCCAAACAATGATTTATAATTGAGAGATCAATATCTTTTCTCTATAGGATTCACCTGTAATTCAAGAAGTCAACTAAGAAACATCATGTGAATTGTGCATTATTCTTTCAAAAATAAAGAAAGTAAAAATAACTTTTCTACTTTGAACATTTTATGCTTGTGAAAAAAAAAATATTTAAACATTGTTGTTTTATAAAGCTTAACATTGAAATAATACTTTCTTTAGTATTTTATGTTACCAAATGAGAAGGAATTAATTATGTCTAGACTGCTTATTGGATATCAAAATGTTTCATTGACATTTTATGATAATAAAAGTTTAGTAATAAAGTTTTACTGGTATTTAGTGTTGAAAAATATATTAAAATGAAGTATAACTTATAACTTTATGTATGCCATTCTCTTTCTCTCTCTCTGTCACTCTCTCTATCACTTACTTTCTCTCTCTCTCTCTCGCTCTCTCTCGCGCTCTCTTTTTTTTTACGCCGCCATTGCCATCATGATAGGGTGTAGTGTGCCTACCACACCAGAATTGTTGGTGGCGCTGAAAATCCTGTTTATAAGAGTAATTTCCCTTATCCCCCAGCCTCTCTATTTTTTATCCCCTATCCTCTGTGTTTTGTGACTCAGATTGAACTATAATAGAAACTAACTTTTGAAATAGTTCATTTGTGAGAGTTTCAAATTCAATAAAATCACTTCCTCTGCTATTTTATTACGCACAACTTTTAGTTTGTCAGTGTGTTAAAAATAAATCAAGCTTTTTTTTTTAAAAAGACGCATTTTCTCCACTCATTGTTTTAATGCGTGGTATTGGGTTGTATGAATATAAAGGCTTGTCTTTCTGTCATTATTTTAGCGATACGTTTTTCTGCCTGTTAGTCTGTCGATGTTAGTTATCGAACTCGGGCCATACGAGATTCTTAAATTTGACTTTAGGTGCGGACAATAAGCAGACGTAGGCTGAACGAGACATACGACGCCAAATGATCAAGAAATTTAATCTCTTAATTTTCCCATGTCTCATCTAAGGTCTATTTGCTTGCATGCCTTTATGAGTGTCTAACTATGTGTATATCAGTCTACACGCTTCTCCAAGCCACTGTTTCCCAGTCTGTCTGTGTATCTTTCACCTCGTAACTTCATAATTCATCATTTAAACTGTACACTTTTTATGAGATATGAGAACGTTGAATTGATACTTTGTACAACCATTTATATCATGATCCTTGTACTTCATACATATCATCGCTGGATAGCCACCGTCCTGGCCATGGTAGGCAAACTCTGCTCATTCGGCTGCTACGCGGTCCTGTACATTATGTCTGCAGAGCTGTTCCCGACAGTCATAAGGAACTCTGGGATCGGCGCCACCTCTGTGTTTGAAAACATCGGCGGAATGACCTCCCCTTACATTGCCGACATGGTAATAGACACATGACCTCCCCTTACATTGCCGACATGGTAATAGACACATGACCTCCCCTTACATTGCCGACATGGTAATAGACACATGACCTCCCCTTACATTGCCGACATGGTAATAGACACATGACCTCCCCTTACATTGCCGACATGGTAATAGACACATGACCTCCCCTTACATTGCCGACATGGTAATAGACACATGACCTCCCCTTACATTGCCGACATGGTAATAGACACATAACACGTATAGTTGCAGTTAAAACTCCATTTACAGCATACTTGCAGGACTAGCAAAAGATTGAAGCTAATTTTAATCAATTTGACAAACTATTGTCTTACCTGAAGAGCAATTTATTTATTTTTGAATTACTAGTGTAACGTTTAACTTGTACGAGATGAAGATTGTACAATGTCAATAGATACACTGTTTTGATTGCTAATGAGCTGATGCTATATATCTCTAGTACTCGATCTTAGCGAGCTTGAAATGTGTAGTATTTGTATTTGATGAAGTGACAGTCCTAGTAGTACAAAGTACAGACAAAGGTGTAACCATGAGTTTAGACCTGGGGGGGGGGGGGAGCATACTCACGCGCAGGCCCTTAGCCAGGTCAAAGTAAGCAGGGGGGCACCAATACCCAGCAAGGGGGTACTTTCTCATTTTAGTTACTTTTTCTTTATTTTTTTTCTCTTTTTCTTCTTTTTTAAGCGGGGGGGGGGGCACTCCACACCTATCGGGGGTGGGGGGGGGCACGGCTACGGGGCTGCGCACGCGGCTTTAGCTGGAATCAAAGCTGCTAAAATGTTGCCGTCAAGGCAAGCCGGTCTTCCTATCACACAAGCACCGTGAAACTTTTACACAAAACGTGTACTGTGAAACGTTGGTTTACTGTCGGGAATTTGGTTTACCAGCGTTTTGCAGAACAATCAATTAGAATTGAGTTAAACGAGCGAGTTTTTGTAGTATGTAAATTATGTACATGTTTATAGAGACGTTTTTTATAGTATACTTGAAGGTGGCGTAGTGAGAGGGGCAACGGGGGAGCATCATGCCCCGGGCGCTACTCACAAAGGGGCGCCAAATGGTATATTTTGCATATAATATTATTTGGTTTTCGAATTGGGGGCGCTCTAAAAAAGGTATTGTGCCCCGGGCGCGAGTTAAGCTCGCTGCGCCACTGCTACATGATATTCATATATTTATATTGATACATAATTTTATAGGGTAAACTTTCAGTTTTTTTATCATGTATCCTAAAGCTAATAGAAATTTTGTGGACAGAAATATGTTTTTTTTAAATCTCAGTCATGCATGTCTTGTCATATTAGAGCTCAATTTACAGTTTGGAATTTATAAGCTCCTGTAGTTGAGTAAGTTCTGCACACCACCTACCGTACGGCCCTGATTCAGGGGGTGAACATATTGTGCTTTTCGTTCATTAACTTTTTAAACTAAGTCTTGACCAGCTATTGCATCTCTTTTGCCTCCCTCAGGGTCTAGTATTGGGGTGGTGCATTCGCACAAGGTTTACCCATGATGATCTTTGCAACTATCAGCATACTGGCTGGTGTACTCTCACTGTTCTTGCCGGAGACACTCCACATGACGCTCCAAGAGTCCATTCAAGACGCCATTGACTTTGATAGAGGAAGTCAGAATAAACCCATCGAAAAGCGCATGCCTGAAAATCGTCTTCTTATATTATGATTGAATGTAGCAGTTGTTGAAGATTTTTGTATTCGGTTTATTTTCTTTGTCTTTTGTTACAAAATTATACTCTATATTCGAATACATTTCGTAAAACGCGCTGTAGAGAACTGTTAAATAAAAAACAAGCCAAAATACTTGTGTTCTGAGTCGTATCACTTTTGTTTATATTAACATATTCTTTATTGACTAAATAATACGATTGGAATTGTCAGGGATTGTCTTATAATTACATGAACAACTAAAGGGCGGGGGTGAGGGGGGTGTTCTGAAAAAGTTGTGCCATTGTTTAATAAAGGGGCGTGAAAAGTATCCGATGTCAACAAATTCACTCTTTTGGATAATGAAATGATTTATTCTAGACTATAACATGTAAGTCTGACGCATAGATCAAAATGATCTTGTGGCATATTTTATTCTCCGATGAATAGAATAAATATTTGAGGTCTGGGGGATGGGGTTACAATTATTGTTGAAGATCGTAAGTAGACTAGTTGATTTTTTTTTCTATTAGTCAAATTAGATTTCAATTATTATAATTAGTGGGCGGAGTTTGAATTTCGTTTATGACGTTATATTTGGGAGGGGGGGATTTTATGTTTTTTTCTTTTTTTTTTTGGTTTGTTTTTATAAGTTTGTATTTTAAGGGGTGGGGGGTGGGGGTTGTTAAAAATAAATTAATTTTACTAATGGACGTAACCGGAAGTTTGACTCTTGTTAACAAGTTGGGGGGAGAGCGGGGGTCCAAAAAGTGCTAACATTTGTTTAAGATTTGAATGGACACGCCCTTAGGATATAGTCCCCTCTTTCTACACATCGATTTATTGTATTACTTTTAATACTACGTGGTATAGATACTCGACTGCCGACCTGAGAGTTCTGGCTTCAATCCTCGGTGAGAACCATGACATTTTTCCAGGTGTTATTAGGTGCAAGGTCCTCCAACAAGTCCACCACAGCTTAAGTTGGGGAAGTAAAGGCGGCTGGGCGTTGTGGTTAGTACACAATCCCTTCATATGCCGAGGTTATAGAAACATGAAATCTACACTTCATCTGCCCCGATGCCCCCCCCCACCGCCTCTCCCCTGGTTGCGCCACTGCTTATATGATAGATAAGATTTAGAGGAAACTTTATTATCAGAGTAGTACATACTAGTATGTAATGATACCATTGAGTACGGTTGTATATATATATATTTAGGACATATCGAACGTTTCCTTATCAGAAAGTAAAACATCTGAGAGATAATTTACTGCTGCTCGAGTTTATTTTATGTACCCTGTAAATATCTATAAATAAAAATTTGTTTAAAATGAATCTTTCTCAATCTATTTATGTCTACTTTAAAATGTTCTCATCTGTCATATATCTTTAATGCTTATCTCACATTGTTCGGAGTTCGTTAAACCCATGACATTTAGCTACGTAGGCAGCGGTATTTAGCCAGATGTTATGGTAATAGTATTAACCTACTCAGTCCGTGTGATACTTCTAAATTTCATAAGAGTTGGACTCGTGGGATAATTTAACCTTTTTTTTATGAAAGAAATGTAATACATTCCAATTTCTAAATCGATAACGACTACATTATTTTTCCTTCCCTGTTTTTATTGCCTAATTTTTATTCCTAAAAAGTACGGCGACCTGAATGAATTTTTTTAGTAAAAAACTTTGGCAGAAGGAAGGAAGTTTGAAGCGGGGAGGGGAAATAACATGGTACTTCCCACTCTCTCCCCGCCGAAGGCTTTTTAATCAGGAATAGCCGGGGGAAATTAGAACTGTACGGGGGGGGGGGTATTTAATAATACTTTCTGTGCCTGCGACTAAATATCACAGGTCGAAACTATCAGGACATTTCGAGGAATGCCGGGACACATATTTCGAAAAATCCGACATCTTTCCATCTTAGGCTTAATTAAATTTAACAATATATTTTTTTAAAAAAATGCCAGAAAGTTATCGAGGGAACTCTAAATATCGAACGGAGACAAATGACAAAGTGTATTTTGATAGATCGATATATCATTTTATGGTATCACCAGGGTGATATTTTTGTAGATCAATGTATGATTTTATGGTATCGGCATGGTAGATCGTTACATGGTTTAATTTACCAGTCTAAATTTGCATCTGTATCAATAAAAAACAAGAAAAAGAAAAGAATTTAAAATGTATTTCAATCAGTAGTTAAAAATAATAATTAATCTAAAAAAAAAAATACCACTTGAACTATTTATTACTCATTTACTTCCACTAATTAGTAATCTTAAATTAGGTAAAAAAAAATTAGTAGAAATAAAATACATACAATACATTTGAACTGCTTGCAAGGAGTGTGTGTGTTTGTGATGAACTTTCGATCTCAAGTAGATGGCATTGCGGCAGAGGCGGATTTAGATGTGTGTATCCGCGACCAATGCCCTCTTAATCCGATGTTGTATTTATGTAATAAACCGAATATTCGAAAGTCTATTTTTCTGTATTATGTTTTATTATGTTTACATTATGCACATTTATCACAACTTTGATTTCTTTATTAAAAAAAAATATTTTATTAAATCGCAAAATTTTCTATTTCAACATCGCTGGCCATAACTGGCATGTCCATGGTGTCCAAGGTGTCCAACGACACCACGTGTCACCGTCAAGGACTATACGTAAACAAAAGCCGTCTGTGCCTGTCACAAGATACTCTATCCTGTTTCACCACAACGGACGTCCTCCCGTTGGTCCATTATAGTACCATGCAGTACCAGCTGGGAATATTTCGTTCAAATGGGACAAGTTTTTTTTTTCTGTAATAACTTCCTCTTCTCGGTACCTGATCACCAGCTTTGTTATAAGATCTTTAAATATTTGTACGAGAATTAACTCTGTTGTTTAAGGCGTGTCATACACTCAACTGTCAAGGCATGGGCGACGGTGGTTTCTTTGATTTATCTAATTCATACACAGGACACTGTTCCACAAACAATTCCAATAAAACGTGGAAGTCAATTTGGGTTAAAACAATCAATACCACTTTAATTAGAGAAATAATCAACAATAGTCACATCACGTAATAGCTTCCTGTAATATGATGTTTGTGGTGTAGCACGACCACCGCTGCGACCATGTAAAGGATGTTGTTGTATGAACTGATTTATAATGAGAAACTCAATTCATGTCCATGGTTCATATAATTTATTAACAACACCATAAAATATGAATAGAATAAATCCAATATAATTCACAATGACTGATCTTCTCCTCCACTCAATGAATAAATACTTATTGACAATAAACTCAACTGATTAACTAAAACTTCTGAACTGTACTCGAATACTCTCTCTCTCTCTGTACTCAACTGAACTGAACTTCTGAACTCAACTGACTTGACTGACTGACTTCTCAACTAAACATTGTCTTTATATAATTTACTTGCATCCAACTCGAACATTCCAAATCGCTCTCTCTCTCTCTCACTCATTTAAACAATACAATTTACAATAAACATCATATTTATATTCTCTATCTAGAATCTTGACCCCGTGACCTCATGTTGACCTGGTTAGCCAAGCTCCAAACATACACACACACCTGTGTGCGTGTGCACACAACTATACCATGACGTGTGCACACAACTATACCATGACACGTCCTCATAAAAACAATTCTTCTTAGCTCCTTCGTTTCTTCCTGATGTACACACCTTTCCCAAACCCAAACAAAACAAAGCTATCCAAAACAATGTTCTATCTCTTTCCTCGTCAACCGTCTCTGTCTCGTCCCTTTTCTCCTTCCGTTTAATAACCCATTCATTTAGTGCTTTGCCGTACTACAGGGAATTCCCTCTAACATTTACATTGATACAATAATTAATTGTCTATCTATATAACTATCTATCAATTTATATGTCTGTCTATCTAGCAATGTGTCTATTTATCTATGTCTGTCTATGTCCTTACATCCTGACACCAAATTGTCAGGGATGGCGACGGTGGTTTCTTTTTCTTTCTTTCTTTAATTCACACACAACTAGCCTAATATAAGTTCATAACACTTCCAGTTATTAACCAAAATCACTTTATTGAATAATCGTAAGAACTAGTTATTCAATAATGAACATTAACCATTAAATCATGTCTCTACGATAAATACTAGTTGTCCGTTCTGTTAATACAATAAATACTTCTTCATGGCTCCTCCGTTCCTCCGTTCCTTCCTGATTCCCCAACCTTCTTCAAACTTAAACAAAACAAATGTATCCAAAGCAATGCTCTATTTCTTTCTTTGTCAACCGTCTCTGTCCCCCCTCCTTTTAATAACCCATTTATTTGGTGCGTCACCGTACTACAGGGAATTCCCTCTTACATCTACATTGATACACTAATTAATTGTCTATCTATTATCTATCAATCTATATGTCTGTCTATCTAACAAGGCGTGGCATACACTTAACACTAACAGTATTTAAGAAGCTTGTTTTTATTGACTGAATACTTTCTAAGCGGTATAATACATAACGTACCACAATCAAAATAACCCCCCCTCCCCAAGCAGAATGTGTATGGTTCATATATCTAACACAGAGGCATAGCCAGGGGTGGCCAAGGTGGGGCATCATGCCCCGGGCGCTACTCACAATGGGTTGCCAAATGGTATATTTTACATTAAATATTACATGATTTTCGAATGTGGGGACGCTAAAAGGTATCAAAAAGGTATTGTGCCCCGGGCACTGGTCTAACAGTCAACATCTACCATAGGTTCAGTATTTGTAGTGTCATACTGCACTTTTAGTAGGTGTTGAATGATATCATAAAACATCTACATCTAAAAACCCTAAAATCTGGCTTTGGTGACGGATGTGGTAGGCACACAACACCCTTCCACTCTGTCCCACTCAAGCACACCTACGCAGCCTGCCATTTCGGGCTGTGGGTTCAGGCACATTACACCCCCGCCCCACCTCTGTACGAATTGCAGGAAAAACCCCTTGCCTTGCCATTCAGGCCGATCAACAGTACACACACCCTGCATGTCTGGCCATTTTGGGCAAGTCTTAAAACCCACTTTTCTGCCATTCCGGCAGATGGTAAAAGGCACACTCACCCCGCCGCACTGTAGGCGAGGCAGACATGCATCAGCGCCGCCAACAATGCTGGTGCTTAAAAGTAAACATGAACACATTGAAAACAATATTTTGTGACACGCCATTAAGCTTGTTAGTAACTTTGTTAGATTTATTTCCATTGCGAATATTTCATTGCGATTCATCCATAAAATAAATATTTCAAATATTAAAAGGGAGACAACAATGAAAGGGACTAACGATCGATTGAAATATAAAAAATATGAAATTTATGTGCACTTCTCGAGTAAATTAATAACTTCTGCATAGACCAGTTTTTGCTAGGAAACAATTTGGGGACATGAAGCATAATTTAAATTCAAAGTAGAAAAGATATCATATGAAATCGCGAAGTTTTGCAGCCTTTAGCTCTATTTTTTAAATTCTTCCCTTGTATCTGGTTTGATAATTCGCTTTTGCTCGTCACTTACTAGAACACTTTGTCAATATTTTCGCTGATGAGTGATGATCGTTAGTATGATCACATACTGAGAGTTGAACATATATTTATTTATATGTGTTTCCATATGACTCACACAAACAAGTAAAGTAAATGAATAAACACGTTCATTGGAAAACATGAATAGTTTATTTTCACAATATTAACATATGGTGCCCTGAATATGACAAATAGCTTTAATGCAAGAACCGTTTTCTAAATTATATATATACATATATTTAAATTTTGCAAATAAATGTTTATCTTATCACGTTTAATTAAGTAAGTGTGTACCAAACCACCATTAAAACCTTATAAAGCTTAAAACAAGAAGTTTTGTTTTCATTTTGAAAGAGACGCTGCTGATTGAAGAGGACCGCTGCTTTTGGCCTACCAGCACGCGGTAATCACGTGCTAACATAGATCTCGATCTGAAACATGTAGTATTATTGATGCAAGGGAAATAACCCATATATTAGTTTTGTTCGTCATAACTATATCCCTTGATTAATAAATTGAGAAATTTTTTTTTAACTTTTAATTTGATAAAATAAAAACAATAATAACTTAAAAATTAATTATTGAATTATTTATTGTCATGCAGCAAGAACAAAAATGCAGAATTTCAAGAAAATCTTTCCCTAAAAAGTGCCTTAAAAATCAATTACAAAATATAAGTTTCAGATAAACAAAAACTAACAAGTTTTGAGTGGAGAAAATGGTTAGAAAAACTAGTCAAATTTACGTCCGCTTACATCCGTGGAACATGCTTAATGTTCGCGGTGGATAAGTTAAGAAATACAATCAAAATTCAATACAAATATTATCGAATACAATGTTCATGTATTTCATGGAAAGATTTCGCATGTTATTGTTTTAATTTAATCTTTTTTTTATATTTACAAACTGTGAAATCTATTGGGTGATATCTAATGTATGTCTGCAAAATAAAATTGATCACCTTTATTTTGATTTCCCTTTAATAACAGTCATTTCCCCTTTAATAACAGACATTTCCCTTTAATAACAGTCATTTCCCTTAATAACAGTCATTTCCTTCTATTTTGTGGTTTAGTATGAATCAATCCAGCCCCGTAGTGTGAAAATTAGGCAGCAGGGGCCATGGCATCTCTATATAAAAGAGGGGCCAGACTAATAACATGGGTGGGGGGCAGGAAATAAATGTTACTAACTAAAGCAAACAAGCAGAGGGGGCCAGACAAAATGCAATTGGGGCCCGGCCCCCAGCCCCCCCCCCGCACGCTACTGGCCTGAATCAATCTGTGGTATATAAACTATGGACGAAACTAACTTTTTAAAATAGTTCCTGCTGGTTTAGATCAGTTTTGAGAATTTCACAGTTCATTGTTTGTTGTTTTTCATCAACTCAGTCGACTGTTTGAGGTCGCTCTAGTCAAATGTTTACAAAGTTTGGGTATTAAATAGGTTCACAATGAAAGCTCTACCGAGGTGGCATATGGATTCACTCCAGAATCGTAGCGAGGGGTGGGGACAAAAGGGGGGGTGAATCATGCATTATATGGTTCGAGAATGTGGGAGGGGTGGGGAAAAATACACTAAAAGCATTTATCATGTCAAGTACATGACATGGTAATATAAAGTTTTAAATTGTCCATAATTATATAATTTAATTTAAAGAGATATAACGAGCTATCTGTTCACTGAATTATTTTTAGAAACATAAATTTCCGGAACTGTTTCGCTAACACTTTCTATAAATTATATTAAAAAAAAAACAAACATACTTTACAAATGCACTGAAAGAAGACTCCAGAGTTTGCCTTTTATTATGCACTAGACAGGCCCGTAGCGTGTGGGGGTGGGGGGGTTGTCTGCTCTCCCTCCCCCCCTGCTTATTTGTTCTACTTAGTAAAATGTACACCTGCCCCCCCCCCCCCCCCCCCCCCCCCGCTATTGCTGTAGAATTTTCACGCTACGGGGGTTGACTAGAGAGTTAACATTAGCTTATATTAATTTTTAAAAAAATCACCCATTATAACAGGTTTATAATAGTCAACAACGGCTCACCAAGTAGGCTATTACTTTATTCAAGTTGGCGATCTGGTAGGAAAGAATGTATTAAATATATAATGAATGTAACAATGAGAGTGGGTGTGAGTGGGCTTGTGTTAAACATGTAGGAAGTAGGCGTAACTGAGATGGAGATTGTCAGTATATATATCAATGAGTCATTATCTGACAAAGTGACCTGGATTTAATGGATTCCTAGCTCCGCGGAGCGAAGGGGGAATTAGAGTGGAGGGTAGATGAGGGATGGCAGGCTATTAATTCCCCACCCTTAGTCGCCTAATTGTCAGTAATTATGTAATCTAAAGTTTGAAAAAAAAAACAGATATCGCTTACCAATGTTTTCTTCGTTCCGTCACTTCCTGTCTAGTCTAATGTTCAAATGAGATTAACGCGAGGTGTTTTGATTTGTGAACCACTGAAAATGTCCAGGGTATGAATTGTTGAGCCACGGGTCACAAACAGAAAGGCTGCAATTTTTTTCACGATTTCTATTTAGGCGGCCCCCTGTAACTCGACGCCCAAAGTAGCGAGGCTGCACAAGCCGCACCCAACTTTCTAAGCTACTGCTCTTGGCGTCTTGGTCTGATAGTGAAGTGAGCCACGCAATATTCGAATAGCAATTTAATGTAGAATATTTGTTGCATAATTACAACTTAATTTATCTAACAATCACATCTTAATGACTTTAGACCAGTTTAACTTATGACTAAGATCTATCTTGGCTTGAATTCTAGGACTGATAATTATCATTTAACATGATTATCTTTTAAAATATTTTCAAAGTTATGTTCCTACTTTTCGCTTTACCCTGCAAAACGTCTGAACAAAGATAGACATTAGGTCAAAGTTCAAGTTCCAGTGGTTCTAACCTTTTTCGCAACTGTACCCCAAAAGTAGCGAAAGTATCTCCACGGGACATATAAGTTTGCAAATAAAAGTACTTATTTTCATAGTGGAGTTTGCTGACCTTTCTAATGCGGATCTTGGTCACTTGGTTTGGCGATGAGTCACGTGGTTTAGGCGATGAGTCACGTGGTTTGGCGATGAATCACGTGGTTTGGCGATGAGGCACGTGGTTTGGTGATGTGTACCCCGTACCAAACTGGCGACCTTCCTCAAACTACGTACCCCTGCATATCATATTCCGTGACCCTCGGGGTAGCGCGTAACACCGGTTGAGAGCCGCGGTCCTAGTCCAGCAGTGGTCAGGGTAATTTCGCCAACGGACAATGTAAAAAGCCATATGTTGTAATAGCAAAAACAACAACCAGAAAATTTGTCTGAAAGTATTTATAACTAGCTGCACCCTGCAAAACTCGTGGTTAGAGTTATATCTCCTTAGGCTTGATCGCTAGGCGAGGTTATTTTTTCTTTTGCTTTAGGGCAGATCCGATTTTTTTCATGCATATCAGTATTTTTTAAACTGGAATACTGTTGTATTCACATTCTTGACTTTTCGATTTCAACGGTATAGAACCCAGACCGCTGTTATTATATTTTATTCTAGCAAATATCAACAGTGCTGTATTGTCGGGGTACCGCTGAGGTTATTTGTCTTACAGTTCATGTATGTTGAACTACCGCAACAGAATTGATTTAGTGATGGCTGTGACACAGGATAATGCCAACTTATATTTAATGACAACAATACAAAAAATGAAAGGAAAAAAAAATCGTGAGTTGCAGATTATATATACCACATATTTATAATATTGTGATGCAGATTAGTTTCAGCAAAGTCACATTGAGATTTTTTTGTTTGTAAAATGATTAAAATCACGTGAAAATATATCCAGTTTTAAACATGAAAGAAATTTAAATAAGCTATAGAACATATGAATTTTTCTTATCAAAGCAACAAATATTAGCAGTAAGAAAGCAAGTAGTAAAGTTCCTTTAACCCATCAAGCCATCGGGGCAGATGAAGTGTAGAATTCATCTCTTCTATAACCTCATTTATGAAGGTTGTGTGGTTAGCACAACGCCCAGCTGCCTTTACTTCCCCAACTTAAAGTCAAGAAATCATTTAAAGTTAAAGGACTTGTGCACGATTTGAAACACATTTCACCGGGAATTCCCACATGGTTTTCACCATGGAGGATCGAACCCAGGACTCTCAGGTCGTGACAATCGAGTATCTAATCTCTCGGCCACCCGTCCCACTAGCAAAGAAAACTAACATGTTTTTTTTTTCTCGCTTCTTATATATTTTTTTTTTGTAAAATAACCTAATGATCTACATTAATATTGTCTATAAAATTGCATTATATGTTCCAGAAATCAATTTCCGTACATGATCTCTCAATGCCTATTATAGATTTGATTCTTTTTTTATTATCGAAGGGAAATATTATACGTCACAGCAAAATAGATGAAAAAAAATAATGATAAGTAAGTAGCCCACAGCAGGGTGGCCTAATCCATTGTATTAGATAGTTTTAAATTGTAATGCTGGTTGCCTTAATAACACCAAACAGTGTAAAAATATAATACATAGGTTATTTATTAACATTAATAGTGCAAACAATTTTCAATTATAAATCAACTGAAAAAATAATCGTAAATAGTAAACACAGAAATTTAAAAAAAAAATAATAGCCACAGACACACATGTACTAACACACACATGTAACTAACACACACACACATGTACTAACACACACATGTACTAACACACACATGTACTAACACACACATTTACCAACACACATAAAGCAACACACACACATGTACTAACACACAAATAAAAATTAACACATGTACTCAGTTGCTATGTGCTAACACACACACAATACTAAATACATGAAATGAATACACACATGTACTGAGCACACACACAGGCACCAAGACACACATGTACTTAACCACATGTACTAACACACACATTTACTAACATACATGTACTAACACACACACATGCAATAATACACATAAATTAACACACAAAAATACTAAAAACACATACCCCAAAAGTCTGATACATTTAAATATTACTTTGACACAGGCTTACTAATACATGGATACATCGTTTCCGAAATTTACCAAAAAGCAACACAAAATAGAAAAAAAGTTGGATAAATGAGAAATATCCTGCAGATATAAAGATATGGGTATATACTATGATATAAAGTGTTAGCTGCAGAAAGGGGGGCAAAGCGATTGAGCAGAAGGGACAGTCTGTTGGTGCGTTAAGAAGAAAGAGAGATGAATACAGTAACCAGCATGAGACGAGTTAATCTTTTTCAACTTCCAGTCTATTATCGGTTTTGAAACGAATGTTCGCCGTTTCAATGAGACAGATTACTAGTGATTGAAGTAGAATCATAGCAGATAAAAGGACAAAAACTAAGACAGTTAGAGAATGAAAGTAAATATGAAAGCTAATTTGCAAGTTTCTCTTCAAAAGTGGTAGCATTTGAGATAATGACATCAAAACAATAAAACAAGAGACAGATTAGTTAAAAATCAAAACAATAACTTGGACGATATGGACATTACGAGCACTCAAAGTATTTTGGTTCTGAGTGGGAAAAAAGTTAAAATAAACGCTCCAGACAGACAGCGACAGTTGTATAATTTCCAGTGATTCAAGGAATAGATCAAAAGGGAAGTGTATCATGGTATGAAGTAAAATAGTGTTAGAGTTGTATACATATACATAAGATTTTTATTCAGTAAATATAAGCTAAGGAAAATGCACAGTGGGATAAATGATGAAATATTACGCTGACTCTTTCATCATTATATTGCTGAGATAGCAATGATATTTGCTGGCATTCCAGACCAGAAGGCATGCAAATTAAAAAATAGCGTACTGAAAATTTTTGTTATTTCTGAAAAAAATTATATAAAAAATTTAAATAAAGGCAGTTGTTGGACTTAAACAGCTATTTATAAAAATTCACTCAAAATCTCTTTTGATACAAACTTTGTTACAACCTACGTCTGCAGCATATGGCAAATGTTTTAGCGGGCCAAATGTCTGTAGCGGTAAAACGTCTGGGAGCCGGCCAATGCCCCGGCCAATGTTTGTAGCGGCCAGCACGTCAGCAGCGGGCCAATGTCTGTAGCGGGCCAATGTCTGAAGGGTTCTAATGTCTGTAGGTGGGGGCCAATATCTGTATATGGTAAATGTTTGGGTGGCCACATCGTGGTCTGTATCGGGCCAATGTCTGTATCGGGCCAATGTCTGTATCGGGCAAATGTCTGTAGCGGGCCAATGTTCGTCTGTATCGGGCAAATGTCTGCATTCAGGCCAATGTCTGTATCGGGCCAATGTCTGCATCGGGCAAATGTCTGGTAGCGGGCCAATGTCTGTCTGTAGCGGGCTTAATGTCTGTAATGTGTTTAATGTCTGTATCGGGCCAATGTCTGTATCGGGTTAGTCGCGTCTGTATCGGGCAAATGTCTGTAGCAAGCCCAGTATCTGTAGTATTCAATGTCAGATCTAATGTTTTTGGCTGACTGTGTTTTATTTTATTCCATTAGATTTTTTAGCTTTCTTAAGTACCAATGAGATAATTAAAACTGGTCATTGTTTTTTCTCTCATCCATTGTTAAACAAAATTAAAACTAAAAAAGATAATAAACAGATTTAGATAATTCATTTTTTTGCACTCATATCTAAAGTTACTTGAGTCAACATTATACGATTTACTTCTTGCTCATATAGCTGTTTATTGGCGAAAAGATAACTTTGTGATAAAGCCGTGTTACATATTGCCGGGAAATTTAGACTGTCAGTCGTAGGCCCCAGGCACTTTCAAAGTCGTAGCCCTGCTAATCAAAGTCGTAGGCCCTAGGCACTTTCAAAGCTGTAGGTCCTAGGCACTTTCAAAAAGTCGTAGGCCCTAGGCAATATCCAAAGTCTTAGGCCCTAGGCACTTTCAAAGTCGTAGGCCCTCCTGATTTCATTTTTTATGTTATATTTTTCAAGAATGTGACTATTTTCAGTACTTTATGTTCTGGAGTTTTCGCAGGTCCTGAGCTGCCACATTGCCTACTGTGCCTATAGGATAAAGCGGCTCTTATATGGAGATATATACAAAACATAAAAGCAGGATAATTTTTTTGCAACAGATTGACCAAGTTGATGTGGTGGGGGGGAAGGACAGAGCGATGGTGGCTTTTATTTGTTTGAATGATTGTGTGATCAGTGGTTGGAAGTTGACTATTTCAAATCTATTTTAATTGCTGACAATTGCCTATCTAGATAATATTGGCTCAAAGCTTAATATGAAAACATTTTTTTAAAGAGGAAAGTCGACATCTGCCTAACAACGAAATGTGCAGAATACGTTAGACAGCGAAGGCGAACTCTATGGCTACCAGCAAAGTACCACAGTTGGCACGCATAGCCCTCATCATCTGGTATCGTCTAAAAATATCCCTCCTTAATCTCAATTTGAGTATCACCATTTTGATATAAATTTAGCGGCATTTTGCACGCGGCCTTAGAAGGTCTGCCACCAATGGCTCAGCCCGTGGCGTATTACCTAACCCCCCTCTGCTATTGCTTGGCCCTTCCTGTAGAATTTTCATTACCATGGGCCGGCAATGGCCTAGGGTCTTTATATAAAGGTAAAAATAAACAAGACCATAGAACATGTGACTAAAATTATATTAGAATAGGTTTGAATCGTTATTGCCAACAGACTAGACCAAAGGAATCGGTACTCTGCCCTGATTTTAAAAATAGTTCGTCAAATTGTACGACTAGTGTTGATAGAAATAAACAAGTCGACGTGATTATTATTAGTTTGCCAGCTGATTTACTACTATTATTAAACTATTATAATTAATAATACACTTGAATATTTAATTACTAACGGTCATCAAAGTTCTACCTGAAATAGTCAAGTTCTACACTGTCATTGGTTTCAAGTTGCCTATGACAATTGTAAACACATTCATCTTTTCAAGAATTGATCTAAATCTAACACCTATTGGATAAAAAAAATCAATTAAGTTACGATTCCATTTTCAAAAGCGGAAGTTAAAAATCTGATTTTAATTATTATCTTTAAACATTTTGATTATTATTACCTGAAAGACTTTCCGTCGCGCTTTTTTCATGAACTGTACCAGGAACAGGTGATGTCTATGGGTGTTACATAATGGCAGGTTAGTGAATCAATTATTTTTTTTACATGAAGCTTCACTCAGCAAGAATAGGTCGTGATGGTTGAGGTAATTAAACAATGGGTTGTTATAGGGCTGTAGTAACTAAACAATGGGTTGTTATAGTTGAGTGTAACTAAACATTCGGGTTGTTATAGTTGAGGTGTCAAAACATTGGGTCGTTATAATTTGTTAAATCTAAACATTGTAAGCTTATAGTTGAGGTAATTAAACATTGTTAGTAATAGAGGGGGAAACTTATAAAACATTGGGTTGTTATAGTTTATATAACTGGAAACATTGGGTTGTTATAGTGTAGGTGTCTAAACATTGGGTTGTTATAGTTGAGGTAGCTAAACATTCGTTGTTATAGTGGGTTGGGAGGTGTAATCAAACATTAAAGATATAGCTGAGGTAACTAAACATTGGGTTGTTATAGTTAGGTAACTAAACATTGGGTTGTTATAGTTGAGGTAACTAAACATTGGGTTGTTATAGTTGGAGGTAACTAAACATTCTGTTGTTAGAGTTGAGGTAACTAAACATTGGGTCGTTATAGCTGCAGAGTGTGACTAAACATTCACGTTATAGTTGAGGTAACTAAACATTGGGTCAGTAGAAGTTGGAGATAACTAAACATTGGGTCGTTATAGTTGAGGTAATCAGCATTGGGTCGTTATAGTTGAGGTAACTAAAACATTGGTCGTTATAGTTGAGGTAACTAAACATTGGGTCGTTATAGTTGAGGTAACTGAACATTAAATGTTATAGTTTAGGTAACTAAACATTCGGTTGTTGAAGTTGAGATGAATGTAAATGAAAAGAAATCTGACAGCCATCTATTTTTATTTTGCTTTCAGTCGAAGATCGAATTATTATTGATTTCACCGAGTTATTTTTCATTACTTTTTCTTTGGGGATAATTCGCGGCCAAATGCGGATTTAATGACACGGTAATGGGTGAGATCCTGAACTCAACCAGAGAAACCAAAAAAGCCCAAAATAGTAGCCATTTTATTATAGCTTTCTATATATATATATTTATTTAATATATGTCTAATATTTGAATGATTGATCCACGCCTGATAGAAATCCCCACAATTTACATTTAAAGTATTAATAGAAATATATGACAAGTTAAAAAATTTTTGGTTTGTTGTTCACTTTGGATGATCAAAGCAGCGTTTCTTAAACTTCCAATCATCTTCCTTCGATCAGTTAAAACTAGGACTAAACGTTTTATTAATAAACGTATTTATTCATTTTATGGATTAAAATACTAAATAAAATTTATAATTTTCAAGTATTAAATTTTCATCTAAATTTTAAATCTTTAAATCACGATAAAAAGGGCTCATGTCATGCGAGTGTTATTGAATCGTGGTAAGCAAATTGATAAAAATGGTGCCGTGAGCTAGAGTTAAGAATCGCTAAAATGAGCAGTGCCTGAAGTGGGTTGAGCTAGGTTATGAACCAAGCAAAAACTGAGCAGTGCAAGAAGTGCCACAGAGTGTTGAACTGCTAAGTACTGAGCGGTGGTCGAAACGTTGCGTTATACGTACAATCATCGCCAAATTACGCCATGATCAAGTTTCGCTTAGTTTTTATTTTTATTCGATTTTTATTATTCTCACAATTAAGTGATTATGTTAAAAGCAATTATTCCATGATTAAACTAGTACGAAACATTTACGCGGGAAGGTTGTCAAGTGTTCCTAATAATTTATTAATTATGTGTACTGAATGAAAGCTATCTACTAATGTACTGAAGTGAGGCTGTCTACTAGTATCAAAGTGATGATGTCCGTTCAATGCCCGAAGAAGGTTGTTAACTAGTGTACTGAATGGACGTTGTTTATTATGTACTGAAGTGGTTGCTGTCTACTATACTCACAAGTGAGGCTGTCCGCTCAATGCTCCGAAGGAAGGTTGTTGTTCAGGCAATGAATGGACGTTGAGCATTATGTACTGAAGTTGTACACAACTACTAGTGAATTAGTTAGAAGCTAATTACCAGTGTACTGAAGAGGCTGTTCATTATCTACCGAAATGAGGCTGTCTACTAGTGTACTGAAGGGGAGGCTGTCTACTAGTTTACTGAAGTGAGGCTGTCATACTAGTCTAAACAAGATAATGTCTACTATGTACTGAAGTGAGGCCGTCTACTAGTCTACTAAGTTGAGGTCACGTCTACTACTAGTGTACTGAAGTTAGGGGAGGCTGTTCACTAGTTCATCAGAAGTAGGCTGTCTACTAGTGTACTGAAGTGAGGATGTCTACTAGTACTGAAGTGAGGCTGTCATACTAGTGTACTGAAGAGCATGTAGTTCATAGTGTACTGAAGGAGGCTGTTCACTAGTCTAATGAAGTGAGGCTGTCTACTTCTTCAGTCTACTGAAGTAGGTTGCTCCACTAGTGTACTGAAGTGATTCAGTTTTAGTCAATGAAGGAGAGATGTTCACTAGTGGTCAAAAGGCAGTTTGTTAACCTGTTAATGGGCTGTTGACTTGTGTACTAAAGGAAAGCTTGAGTGTTTAAATAGTGTACTAAATTGAGGTTTCAAGCAGTGAACCAAAGAGAAGTTGTCAAAATGTCTACTTGTCTTCTTGAAGGAAGGTTCTCTGGTTAGTGTACTGTCTTGGTCATTAATTATTCATGACTGTCAAACTTACTACAATGTTGATGTCTTTTATTTCAGGGAGTAAAAATAACCATTCAGTCTCAAATATTTCAACAAGAAACTTCCCTTGTAGGATATTTAAGTTATGTGTTTATTGATATACATGACTAAATTAGACAGATTATTTTATTATTATAATTTTTGTTGATGCCTGACCCAATAAATAAGCTGATTTTGAATCTTCATTCAAGAGCCTATTTTTTCTTAAAGTTAACCTGATTCCCATGAGCTAAAGGGTGGTTAGTAGGATTAGCAGTTTCTATTAAATTCAGTAACAAGATTGGACGACAGGTTATTTTACTAAATCTCGCGAGATTTTCCTGCAAGTGACTACACCAACACCTACGTCAGTGTGATGTCTTGGTCAAACAAGACACATACGTCAGTGGCTACAGCAGGCAATTCGTTAAATACAGCAGGCATCTACAAGCCAGTGGATACACCAGGCACCTACGTCAGTGCAGTTAGACCAGGCTAATACGTTAGTGGCTACAGCAGTGCATCTACGTCAGTGGCAGCGTCAGGTGAGCCTACGTCTGTGACAACACCGAGACATCTAATGTCTGACACTACACCACGCATCTACGTCTGAGATCAGCACCAGACATCTACGTCTGAGACTACACCAGGCATCTACGTCTGAGACTACACCAGGCATCTACGTCTGAGACTACACCAGACATCTACGTCTGAGACTACACTAGCATCTATGTCTGAGACTACACCAGGCATCTACGTCAGTGACTACACAGGCACCTATGTCTGTGACGTAGTAATAGCTCTGGCTAATTTGGTTTTATCTTTTAGATATACATGTTCTATTATTTTGCTTTATACATTTAGTATAATATTAATGTTTTTTTTAAATTGATTTTCTGCATATTCTTCATGAAAGTATTTGACAGCTGTGACAATACAATGTTCTGATTTCGCACCGCTATTTTATTTTTTATTAAGGTTTAATAACCATATAAAATGACAGATCCAAATAAGTTCGGCAGTTACAAGCATGTACATAACCTGCGGAGCTTTCAAAATTTTTCGGCTCCGGCTCCCACAAATTTGACGGCTCCTGCTCCGGCTCCCTATTAGATAGTATCACACGGACAAAATTTTGTAATTGGTCCACGCTTAACATGCCGCTGATAAAAAGTTATGTAAATTTTGTCACGTTCACCCCCATAGTCAGGAACTTGAAAAATATACACCTTATTTAAAATATTTTGGAGACTCAGTATTTATATATATTATTTATAAATTCGAAGTGAACTATTCGGACCCGGGCAGGCCCGTAGCCAAGGTAGACTATTTTTCGGGGGGGCGTAGAAATTTTTCGGCGAGGGGGGGTGCCGAAGAGCCGATCCTGGGTTAAAGGGGCGGATCTAGACAACTTTGACTGGGGGGGCAAAACTTTGACGAGGGGGGTGAAACCATTTTCATTGTTGAAAATTGGTCTTTGAACAAAAAATATTTCGATATTTTAAATGATGTATTACCTAAACTTGCGATAATCGGGGGGGGAGGAAATGGCCCCTCCGGCACCTCCCTATTCCGCCCCTGGTCGGGTAGAAGAATGTTAGTGGGGCGGGCGAAGATGGAGGCGAAAAGCGCCAGCGAATCTTAAGAACCGAGAGGATGGGTTTGGGAAGGGGACCCCAATAATTTTTTTGCGTTCCATATCTGGAAAGATGCATTTTAGAAACGATTGTACAACTATTTATTAGAAATATATAATTGTAACAACGTTCAATAATGCATGGCATGTTGCAGTTTTATTAAAATATAATTTAAAATAGTAAAGTGTTTTAATGATAAAAATTATATTATGTTTGAGCGGTTCTGATTCCTGCCCGGGAAATATATTGGACCATTTGTTCTGCTACACAATTGTTATAATAGATACGTGATTATATTATTATACTGTTGGTTTAACGTACAACAACAAATTGACCAACAACAACTTGACCAGTCGCCAATTATTCAATTTAAAAATAAAATTAATTCTGCTAAAAAGTAAATTTGCAAATTAAATAACATCATCTCAGAAATCACGGAGTTAGTAAACCCTATTATTTTATTATGCAATGTGGCAAAGTGAGGGTCAGGAGTCAATATTATTTTATTAACTTTTAATGGGTTGCGTAGTTGTCCTCAGAAGATATCAGATATAAAACTATTACAAGGTTGCGAACAGGCCCAACGACAGAAATTTCGGGTCCCTGGGCTGTGGTGACACGGGCCCCAGGCTTGATATTAATATTTTTCAAAAAGTTGATTGGCCAGCTTTCCAGTCCGGGCCCCTAAAAAAAAATTGACCAAAGTGATTGATGTTTGGTAGGCCGTTATTATTAAAAATTTGGTCAAAAAGCTCAAATCCTGCACAGGAAGGCTCAGGTGCAGGAACGAGGGGCTCAGCTCTCCTAGCCCCCCTGTGACTACGGGCCTGAACCCGGGTACCAATAAACTCCGATTTTTATTTCGGACCCCGTCCCAATAAAGTCTGATTGTTATTCGAACCCGTGGCAAATATGCATAGCTTAGTTATACATAAACTTTAATTATTGTTTTTTTGTTACGTTGCGATAATTACTTGAATGTATGATTTAATCGTTACTCAGTGTCTAGGGTTCCACTAAGTCAGACTCGTATTATTATTTTTTTGAGTTCCGTCTAATAAAGTTTAAATATAGCTAAGCTTAGTGCATATTTGCCACGTGTCCGACTAACAATCGGATTTTATTGGGACCCGGGTCCGACATAGCCACAGCCTTATAAATTTATCTACTCTGGCCTTCAAATATTCTGTTTATAATAAAATTGTTAAATACAAGAAAGCGACCATTTTGTTTTTAGTCTTTTACAACTTCGCGGTCAAATAATACATGAAATGACGCGTTCTATTTGTCGTTGTAGTAAAAAATTTATTTTGAAATGATTGATACAATTATTCTATGAAATAAAACTGTTTTAACTTTATATATAACGAAAAGAACATGCCATTAAAAAAAATTTCGGCGGATAAAAAGATTTAAAATCGAACACAAAACGATTCCCCATTAAAAATTTCTTGTGGTGATGTGCGTAAGTTACTGTTGTGGCGTTCGTAAAAACATTTTCCAAATTGTAGGAGGCAAACAATCAAGCAAATTTGCGAATTTAAAGCTAAAAAAAATTCTGCTGTAAAAAAATATTTGGGGGCCGTGGAGCCGCCAGATTTTTCGGCTCCGGCTCCGGCTCCAGCAAAAAGTGGCAGCTCCCGGCTCATCGGCTCCGGCTCCGCCTCGGACTCCGGCTCCGGCCTGGCTCCGCAAGCCTGGTTGTACACGTCATGGGTTAGAGCTATTTAATAAAATTGCATGTTGCTATGTTAAAGGCCTCCTAGTGTTAGAGACATGTTTGTATTGAGTCCTTGAGCTCAACATGATTCACAGTATCTTCATTATTGCTATTTGATGCGCAGAACTATCAATACAATAAAGGTAATTTTTTTTTGCATCAATATTTTGATATTTCAAGAATAATATTCATTTCTCATGTTCAATTGAAAAAAATGGGGTTCAGTGAAATTAACTTAGGTTACAATTAGAAATTGTTTGGGCAGATGTATTTTCAGACAAAAGAATTTGAGCCAAGGTTAAAGATAGGGAGGGAATAAAGTTAAAATTGCTAATTTTAACGTAACAGATACAGTTTTAAAACAACATTGTACATACCCATACATACATCTAGATCAGTGGTTCCTTTTGTGCTAATAATGTTCAGGGGTCCGTGGAAAATAAAAATCTGTTTGGGGGTCCCTGAACAATTTTAGGGTCCGTGAGAGGTTTAATGTAAAAATAGTCTAATGAAGACTATTTATTGGTTATGAAATCAAAAAAGAAAAAAATAAAAAAACTTAGAAGTTCACACTAATTAAATAATAACAAAGCATGGCAATTTGTGAGACAATCATTGAAAACACGTTTGTACTGTAAAAAATGTGTTGATAATAAATCAGCTTTCGGCATAATAAAAAATAATTCCAAATACTAATGAACAATAGTACAAAGAAGGATTGACAGAATTGCTCAGTCCGTAGAAAATTTTATGTGAGTACTTAAAAACTTCAATTTTCTATGCAGTCAGACGAGCCAACTATACCAGGAAACGAAGCTTTACTTTAAGCTTATGTAAGATTTGTAAAAGAA
The DNA here is from genome assembly GCA_021962125.1 of Bulinus truncatus. Taxonomy (NCBI): domain Eukaryota; kingdom Metazoa; phylum Mollusca; class Gastropoda; family Planorbidae; genus Bulinus; species Bulinus truncatus. The sequence continues at coordinate 3,700,525 of JAGDYQ010000060.1, read as the reverse complement.
GAAAAAATTTTTGTCGAGAATTCATCTAAGTAAATGTTTAGAAACAAAAGATGAAACGTTATTTACTGAATTAGAAATATTGTTCATTGTGGGTAGCTTTCACTCTTTGACTATAATACAATATCAAAAAATACTGACAGTGCTCCAGCAATGGTATGAGATAAAGAGGTTGCATGGCTTATTTAAACAAGTTGCACCAAATATATTTTTAGAAGACAAAATACAATCCATTGATATCATTGGGGTGAAAACAAATTGTATTGAACTGCATAGATCACTAGATTATGTCATTAAAGCAGTTAATAAAATCAGAAGAATGGTCTGGTATTCAGATATTATTTTTCGACCTGTTTGAAAAATGAGAAGACTATAATCGTTTACTACTTCAAGCATTGGTGTACGTTGATTATCTAAAGGTGCATGTTTAAATCGATTATTTGCGCTCTTGATTTAAAGTTAAAATCAAGAAGAAAGGAAAGACAAATGATTTAAAAAATAATTTAATATAGCCTTTATGCGTGATTCATTAGACAAATTTAACGGAACTTATTTGAAATTACAAAAAGACAAATACATGAGTTCTAATCGGGAATCCAAAGCGTAATGGCTGTGCTGCTTTTAGGCAAAACTTTTTCTATACAAAACAAAAACTTGGAAAGAGGATAATGTTTTCAGATTCGAAATATACAAAATTGCAAAATATAGTTGAAAATTAGCTTGTTTACTGTCAACATCTAACGGTGCTACAGACCTGAACCAACATTTGAAGATTTCACTTGATATTCCCAATGGGCGTAGAGCCCGTGCACGCTCTGGACACAGATGAATCTTTACTAATGGTTATGAGTTGCAGCTTATTGAAATATTCAACAAAGAGGAATTTAAACCAATCTTTAAACAAAGTACTACAAATTCTGTTTACAAAAACAGTTCCCAATTTGTATCCTGCATTAGTAGTTATTGTAAGAAGTTGTTGACTGCTTTCTTCCGTCTCACTATTTGTTAGAACGTTGATTCAATGCCGTTAAGGAAACCTCATCACACACATGCACAAATACCGAAACCGACCCAGAAATTAATGCTCGTAGAGATATTTGGTCACTATCACAAACATTGAGTTGACATAAATACACTCATCATCTCTATCAAGTTCACCCACGTCATTGTATTTTTTTTATTTAAAACAAAATTATAATCAATAAATAATTTTTCAACAAAATGTTGTTTTTTTTTTGTTCTATAATTTTCATACCCATGCATTACAGCTTTTTCAATTAAATCCGTTGGCAAGTTTTGACTATAAAAGGGGAAGTCCAAGGGTCAAAAAGGTTTGGGAACCACTGGTGTAAACAGACAGACAGACAGACAGAAGATCTCATTAAGGTTTAGATGAAAGATGATATTCAATATAACAATTGTTTGCATATTATATATATATATGTTCGTGCCGTTTGAACATTCTCGGATCCCCTCTATCCAGTCGGATTGATGCAAGCCAATCCGCAAGATCTTCTGTGGCTTTGAATTGGTTCTAATTTGTATTGCACAGGCGAAACCCAATCCATTCACAGTATTACTTTGTTGCTTGTGGGTAGAAACGGGGAAATGTCAAATCAGCATTCAATAGGTCGAAAAGGAAGATCGTAAAGTGGAATCTGAAACTGCAATGGACAAAAAAACTGTTTAAACGATCATTTGTTTTAGTTTGTTGTTGATATTGGTTTTAATTTCCTTAAATCTACAAACGACATAGAAATTTATACTATTTTTAAGGGGTCTGCACATCTGTTTTATCACAAATAAACAATATAACTTAGAAATATCCTTGGTAGACAAATAAATCAGGACTGGAAATAATGAGAAATAAATGAAATATGACAAAGTAACGTAAATACTAACAATGGTACAATCATTTCAGGTGTGGAACTAGCTGTAAGCAATGTTAGCATTCCATTTGTTAGCAGTCGAAAGTGTGCTTTGAATCTGATTGTCTGGAGGGTTATGAATTCCTGGAATTGACAGCTTAAGGTAGGGTGTGACCCCCGGGAAACTGATTAGGGGGTGAACCTGAAACTGATTGGTTAAGTGTGACCCTGGAACTGAGCCTTAAGGTAGGGGTGAGACCCCTATGAAACTGATTAATGTAGTGTGGGTGACCCCGGGGTGAAACTGATTAATGTAGTGTGACCCCCGGTGAAACTGGATTAAATGGTAAAGTGTGACCCCTTTAGCAAATCTGACGAATGTAGGGTGGTTACTTTAAGCAGTAAGGAGTTTTGAGGCCCCTATTATGTAAAAAAACAGAGACAGCTGAAAGTAAATAATTTAAGTATCAAATTGACTACCGCGGGGACCTTTTAGAACGCATTTCCCGCAGACCCCCCTTTCCCCCCCTCCCCTCTGACTCAGCACTCAAGTTTGTTATTGCAGTACCGATACGCTGGGAAGCCACATTATGGTTATCATGGGCTTGGATGGATGGCCGAGTGCTGTAGATATCTTGGACCATCGACCTGAGGAGTCCAAGTGTTCGATCATCGGTCAGAACAAAGAGAGGATCACTCTTCTGAATACAGATGTAATGTCCTTCGGAAGTCCACCTAGCTTAACATGACTTAAGTTCTGAAAAAGTTTTAACCATATATAATCCTTTTATATGGCTGCTGATGTAATAGAAACAGATATATCCCATTCTTTTATCTTCTTCCAACGCCTATTAGCCTGAAGGGAACTTTTTACTTTTTTTTTAAATTTAGTGAGATTTAGTATAGTCAATACGAATTTTCGTGTCATTGTTTGAAAGTGGAAATCTTAATCTGTGTACCTAAAGCTGTATAAGGTATTGGCTATAGTTTTTTTTTTATATTAATGCAAACTAATGAATTAGCTATCATTAATTGAGTTACCAATAATTAGCTACCACGTTAATTAGCTACCAATATCCAGCTTGAGAAACAATTAGCTTACTTAATGATCAGCTACCAATAATCACCTACCAATAATCAGCGCACCAATAATTAATCTTATCTAACATTATCTACCAATGTAATAAAGAGCTACCAATAATTAGTCAACTGTTTTTAGCTAAAATGATATTCATTTTGCTAAAATGATAATTGTAAAAAAAAAATGATTAAATAGATCTTAGTTTCACTTTTTCGGAAATTTTATTATTTTTTTTCCCTGCGTATGTCCAAAGACAACGTTTGACTTGCAGACGGTTATTACTGAATAGATTTTATGCGTCTTCAGTGACGACGTGCAAAAAAATAGTTATTTTCGCAGGAAAATCATTTATTCATTAGACCAAACCAGTAAATACTTTCTGCTGTCTCCGTTTATAGATTCGGACACACCAATTGCATATCAAACACACACAATAGTTAGACCAGAAAATGGTATAAGTTCATGATAGCGCTGATACTTGTTACATACAGTGGCACAACCGGACAAATCATCAATATGGTTCTTCATGTTATAAAGTTACCAAAAGAACTGTCAAAGTGTCTTTTTCGATATGTGAGCCCCCCCCCCAGCGGCATTTTGCTGGTTGCTCCACTGGTGACACATTGAAAGATAAATACTTTGGAACTTGTCGTATCCAGTTTTGTCCCCAGACTGACACAGGCAACAACTGCTATAAACACTGGAACCACTGTTGTTTAGTTTGATTTTAAAACTGAAAGAGAATAGAAAAAGTTTGTATTTAGTATGAATGTATATCTAACTACCACGATAGAATAATGAAACTGGTGTGTGAAATTCATGTGGAGAACAAGATGAACCGTCATAGTCTATAAACTATCATTGGGACTATTTTTTTGAGCCAGTTGAGTTTAGTCTCAACCATAGCCGATAAAAATGCAACAGCCATAGGAGGAACCACGGGATACATAAGTAGATGACTTAATAGTGAGAAAAAAGGGTAAAAATACATATTTAACTGAGTGCCGGACATCATACAACTTAACTGTCTTAACGCTAAAAGTTGGTTACACACTTATTTAAGAAAAATTACTCAAGTGTTGCAAAATAAATGTTAATTTGACATTCAGCTTTTCTATTGGACATATAATGATTTACCTTTATTACATAAACTACTGTTTTCAATTCCTTGTTAAACTCGTGTAATTTATTATTACATTTAGATTTATGTTTTATAATATTAAAGTGGAATAGAGAATATTAAATAATTACCTTATTACATAAACTATCATTTTAAATTCCTGGTTAAACTCGTAAATCTTTATTACACTTAGATTTATGTTTTATAATATTAAAGGGACAATAGAGAATATTAAATTTAGCCTTTATATTATAGATAAACTATCATTTTCAATTCCTTGTTAAACTCGTAAATTTTATTATTACATTTAGATTTATGTTTTGTAATATTAAGTGAATAGAGAATATTAAATTTACCTTATTACATAAACTATTATTTTCAATTCCTTGTTAAACTCGTAAATTTATTATTACATTTAGATTTATAAGTTTTATAATATTAAAGAGCATTAGAGGAATATTAAATTAAGACTGAAATAAAAATATAAGGGTAAGATTACCTCAAAGTTTTGTTTAGATAAAAATGGACCAAATTTTTCAAAGTGTTGCAGCAAGCTGTATTAGTTTTTATTGGGATTAGGTAGGGATTTATTTCATTTAATGACTTGGGTTTACATTCCCACTACTATTTTTAATGTCCAACTAAGTAGTCATTTTATTATTTTTATTTTAAGTTAACTTCTAAACTTATGGTTTAACGCTCAAAGTGGTTCTAAAATAGAAAGTTAGTGTACGTCTCTAGATGGATCTACCAATAAAAAACAGGTCAAATAATAATAGAACTTAAAAAAGAAGTAAGATTTTTTTTATGATGTTATTTTAGAAAACAGTTGTGTTTGAATATGATATGTTGTGTTTGAATGTGATATGTTGTGGTTTGAATACGATATACGAAAAGTAAGAGTAATGATATACAATGAATGAGGTATGATATAGCTTAAAGTGTCTGAGTATCGATACGTTGTACACGCTATCACATGACATGTAGTAATATTTTTGTGGGTTTTTTTTGTTTGTTTTTTCTTTGTTTTTATGAGTAAATAAGTTCATTTCCTATACAATTTTTTTTTAAAAGTCAATAAAATCAATACCAGGTAAAATGTGGATCTATTTTAAAGTCTAAATCAGTCTTAGGACTCTCTTGCATATACATATATATATTTATATATATATATATATATATAAAAATATATATATATATATATATATATATATATATATATATATATATATATATAAAGCCGATTCCGCTTAATTGGGACACATTTCGGGACCGAGGCTTTTTGTCCCAATTAAGCGGTTGTCCTAATTAAACATATTGAATTTACTATTGGCCTTCTTGGTTTGGTTTCTTTGAGATTCGTCCGAAATAAGTTAGGCCGTCCCACTGAAGCGGAATCCACTGTATATATATATATATACATATATATAAAGATATATATATTGTTATAAACCACTTTATCCCCCTCCCCCCTGGTTGTATCCTTACCATCGAGATAAAGATTAAACCAAGACTTTTCGAACAACGATTTCATACATCGATATTCCGGTCGTTCAAACGCGCCTTATACTGAGAGATGAAATATCGACCACTTCAAATCAACTCGCGAACAAGTTCAAATCATCTCGTGACCTACCCTCTCTTCTAGTATCTGCTTAAGACCCACTTCTAATCACCTTTCTACCCACCTCATCAGCTTGAGACCCACTTCAAATCAACTGCTACCCACCTGATAATGTCAGCCGTGAGCCACTACAATCCAACTCGCTACACACCTCATGAGCTCGTGACCCACTTCAAATCAACTCACGTTACTTCGACCTTATTCAGCTCGTTAAATCTACTTCAAATTAACTTGCTACCATCTCATCTTAGTGCTCGTGAACCATTTCAAATCAACTTCATACCCACTCCCAAATAAGTCGCAGAGCCACTTTGGAATCAAGTCGCGCACACCCACCTTAGAGTCAGCTCGTGAATCCAATTTCCAACTTAACTCGTTACCCACCTCAAATAAGCCGTGAGCCACTTCAAATCAACCGCCGCTGCCCACCTTATACTAAGCTCGTGACCCACTTCAAATCAACTCGCTACCCACCTCATCAACCCCTTGCACCACTTTAAAATCAACTCGCTACCCACCTCATATCAGCTCAGACCTAATTCATCAACCAACTGTCATTACCCAGTAGCAGATAGCGCCTCACAACATTATAGAACCTCTCATCTAAACCCAAACAAAAAAATCTGAATAAGGGTTTATATCACTGACTAGCGCGAGAAATATGAACAATCGATTTAATACTTCTTTGGTGATGCAGGCGTTCCCTTAGTGTAGGATAGTTGAACAATTGATAAAACTTGTTTGATTACAAACAATTTTATTAAGGGTTTGACAAGTGGTTCTCGTTATGTAGATGAAGTTGGTGACAAAACAAATTGATTGTTAGAGAAAATTTTTTGTCTCAAAGGGCGATGATTTTAAGTGTGTTTGCTGTGCCGTATTTGGCCACTGTTGTGCCCCACCCCTACCCCGTCTAATGACAAAAATTTTTAAGAGTCCTGGGATTCGTAATTTATTATGTCCACTGCAAAGGAATGCAGCAAAGACTAGCTGACCGATAGCTTTTTTGGGGTTTTTTCTATTTTGCTGATTCAGCAAAATATTTGTATAATCCATTAGTTGTTGTCCTACCACTGCTATCATTGATCCAATCAACATTAGTAGGGTAGAAGGTGAGCTAGTGTTAGAAGGTATTAGTTAGAGAGTAGTTGGCTAGTGGTTGGGGTTAGCAGTTGGCCATATTAGTTGGCTATTAAGCTGGCTATTTTACTAAAAAAAAAGACGAAATATTAATCCAATGAGTATTGTAAAAAATAGACTAAGTTATTAATATTTTCAGTAACTTTCACATCTATCCTCCATACGTAACTCTGATTTCCTCATAGTCTGAGTACAAAAAAAACAGGAAAAAAAACGGTTTTCCTAAATTGAGTACCAATAAACTTTAAGTGTATTTACTTTTGAGACTAAAACATCTCATAGTAGGGTCAAAGTTTACTTCGAAAATTCTGGTTTTCAATATTATGCCCAATGCAGTGGTTCTCAAAGTCTACACTGGTGGGATTGAGACAAAATTTAAACTTAGTAAATAGTAGAAGGTCGAGAATTTATGTAAATAATAAAAATTCCGTTTCTTAAATAAACATATAAAAGTAGTTATCGACTTCTTAGTGTAAAGTGAGGAAACCAGAGAATATATCATTGACGACACTTTTAATATATTTTTTTCATTGTTTTCTTTTCCCGTGGGTCTGAAAACAAAAAAACAGTATTCCTGATTGGTCGCGCTACAAAGATCATCATTACTCATTGTGGGTAATGGGAAGCGTAAATGTTTGTGAATCACCTCCTTCTTTTTGGGGGGGAACCAAGCAGGGGCCATGGGCAAAGGCAATTTAGGGGCAAAAAGTTTATTTGATCAGTGCTTTCCCCCAAAAAAACGACTATTAGCAATTAGGTAAACAACTGGTCCATAAAATATAGGTGTCAAATTGTTGGGCCTCCTATGGACAACCTGCCAATTATTAAAACATATTTAATCAGGGCTACGGGACAATGCTCAGATTGGTATTTTCGCCGATGAAGAGAAAAAATAAACTCGATCCTCGGGGGAGGGGGGAGGGGGAGGTCGGGGGCGCCGGGGGCTCGCGAAACATTCTACTGATTAAAACACGAATGGGAAATGACTGCAATGATATACATTGTTTTGTTCGGGAAAGGCTATATAAACGGCGAATGGGGTAGAGAGGTGCTGATTATTGTAACAAATCTGGATTTTTAAGGTCCAGATCTAGATATCGTTGGATATGACCCAATACGTAAAATGCTTTCAGATAATAGATATTGTCGTTTAGATATACAAGTTCATTTTTTTTGAAAGAGAGATAACACGGTATAGGCTTTTTTCGTCTTTATTTTATATGTGATTCTTTTTCAAGAAAGTATTTGACAGTCCTGGAAATATGCCGTGTCATATCATAGTTCTTTGCTAATTTTCCTTTCGTGTTTTTATGCATTTTATGAAAAATTATCCTAATGAAATGTATGTCAGCATGTGCTTTATGTTAGAGTATTTTGTCTTGAGTCTATATTTTATCTCTAGTTATATTAGAGTATTTTGTCTTGGAGTCCTCATGTTATATATGTTAGTGTATAGAAGTTGTTTGTTTTGGGTCCATATGTTATATATGTTATGTTAAAGTTGTTTTCTTTGCTTTGAGTCCATTTGTTATATGTACGTTATGTGTTACAGTTCTTTGTTACTTGGAGTCCATATGTTATATGTTATGTTAGAATTGTTTATGGTAGCTTTTAAGTTATTTCTTTTTCAAATGTTTTACTCTGGATTTGTGTTTTCAAAAACAAAGAAGTTTATTCCTTTATAAAACAATATGTTAATTGACCTAATTAAGAATATAATCCTAACAAATCCATTATATCTTATAGTATGCCTAGTGATGCTTCCCCCCCCTCCCCCCACACAATTTATATAATAGCGGGAAAGCTTTCCTTTCTCAATTGTATACTTATTTATTTAAGAATTATGTAATTATATCCAGTATAGTATTTTATTAATAAAAATAATATTCTTTCCAGTGAATAGCATGTGATTATTTAAATTTTTGAAAGATTTATTTTTGTAGGCAGGTGAATTTAAGAATAAAATATTTTAATTAATGAGATTTTAGGTATAAAAAGTTTAATTGCCAATTTACATTTAAAATGCCAAATGCATACTTTCTACATTCTATAGACAGTTGTTACATACTTCTACATACATACATAGTAGGCAGACAGACAAAAAGCAAACAGGCAGAAGTTCATGATTAATATATGGAAACAAACATTCAACTTATATATAACAACTTTTTGCTAGATATACTTTTTGTTTATTTGCGCTGTTTGTCCTAGTCGCAGATCATCTCTAACCACCTGGCTGGATGGCGAACGATTCGTAATGATTCTCATAGGTAAATCTATAGATCTGTACTGCACACATGCGTAAGTTAATCATCTCAAGTAAATATTTTGGGGTACTTTGTTTGTAGTAGAAACGTGGAAATACCGAACCACTATTCAATTCGTTCAAATGGATGATTGTAAAATTTGGATCTGAAAAATGAGTGGACAAGATGGTTATGTTAGTTAAATTTTAAAGATGTTTTGTTTTCATTTTACAAATCGAAATTGAGGCAATCATTTTTTTTTAATAAAAAAATTAAAGGATCTGAACATCTGTCTTATCATAAAATAAAAACAATAACTATAATAACTAATAAATTACTTTGTTAACAAATTAATGTGAAACAAAGCATAAATAACGTGCTAAGCAATCCATACATACTGAGCAAATGTGTGCCAATGGAACTGAATTAGGCAGAGACACATTGGAAGTAGTGCCAAGTATAAATGTGGCTTTTGTGGGGTCCCTTATATAGCCCATTTCCCAGCCAAAGTTTTTGCGTGAAAGCATAATTTTCTGGTGTGCGCCAAGTTTATCACGCAAGCCACGTATCTACCAACTTGACTGTCGACCTCTGAAGGTACCTGGTTCGATATCCGGTGAGTATTCAAGAAAATTGTTTGTGGTCATGGCTTGACTAAAGTCATTGCTCATCTCCCGTGGAGCCTCCATGGCCATTGCATCATCAAAGGTTAGGGTGGGGAAGAAAGAAGGGGGCAAAGTTAAAACCGTCCCATTAGTGGTTTATAGGATCTATAGAGATTTGATCTCATCCTTACAGGGACTTCACACACTAGAGAGGGGTTGGGCGAATGGTCGTGCAGTAAAGCCTCGAGTGTAGACCTGGTTCGATTGCCGGTGAAGACCAATGGATTTTTCAGGTCAAGTAGATAAAGTCTCCCGTGGTGCCTTAATGGCCATTGCACTATCAGGTATGGTCGGGATGAAAGAAGGACACCATTAAAACCGTCCCATTAGGGGTTTATATGATCTAAGAGATTTCATCTCACAGGGACTTCACACACTAGAGAGGGTGGAAGGGACTGCCTGCTACAAGCGTAACTTTGCCAACATCAAACGGGTGACATTTCACTACCTTGGTATTTTTTGACACGAGAAAGTGACCTCCACATTATTGCGCGTGAGCCAATAACGCGAGTATAGCTGTGACACACATTGAGAAGATAAATACATTAAACTTACCCCGTGTCCAGTTTTGTCCCCAGACTGGACACATGACAAACAAAGCTATAAACACTGGAACCATTGTTGTTTAGTTTGATTTTAAAACTGAAAGAGAATAACAAAGTTTGTCTTCGAATGTATATCTAACTACCACGACAGAATAACGAATCTGGTGGGGAGAAGTTCTTTATGTAAGAATGACAGGTGAAATCAGTTAGAGTCTATAAACCTCTACTGGCCTGTTTTTTTTTTGTACCGTCGTTTCATCCCAACCATTGCCGATGGTGCAACACCCATGGAGTAACCAAGGGAGAAATATAATTCTAAGTAGGTGACTGGACAGATAAAAGGTAAAAATACATATTTAACTGAGTTTGACATTATCCTACTAATAAAATCCCTATCTTGGCGTGCGTACGTCTTGGCCTTGCAGAATGGGATTGTCACTATAAATAATTCTGCACTTGGGATATCATCTATGACGTCACTTTACGTCACTGGGTGACCCCGGGATTCCCCTCACAGAACAAAATGGCGGTGTTTGTGCAGTTATAGTAGGATTTAAACCAGGCATGGCCAACATACGGCCCGCGGGCCACATCCGGCCCGCGTAACGAATTTATGCGGCCCGCGAGTAATTTTTCAATATTTACGTTTGCCTGACACTTACATAGTATTAATTAAGTAAATTCAAGATATTTCTGGTTTTTCATATGAATTAAACTTTTCGTGCTTAATTATTTGTTATCTATAATCACACTACAAACTCTATAATCTATGTATTTGAAGTGGAACAGTACGCCAGTTCATTCAATGCTTTCCGTAAGTAGCAAACTTGTTAGTAATAACTGGGTCGCTTGGAAGTTAATTTGCAATATTAATTCGTTTATTGGATGTTTATTATCATAGCATTAAAAAAGCAATGGCTTTCTTAATTTAAAAATGGAATTAATTTTGTTACTTGCTGCTAATATCACTTCGGCCGCCATTTTTTTCAATTTTTTTAAAGTACCATATTAACTGGAAAAAATTGGTGAGTGTTACAACAGACATGACAGGAAAAAATATTGTAGTAATTAAACTCATTGAAGATAAAATTTTCGAAATCGATCCCAATCATAAAATTATACCAACCACTGCATTAATCATCAACATGTCCTATGTAAAAATGTTTTAAAAATCGATCATGTTACCAAAATAGTAGTAAAATTAGTAAATTTCTTAAGAGCCAAAGGATTAAATCACAGGCAATTCATTGATTTCCTTGAAGAACTTAATACCACATATTCCGATGTAATATACTTTAATAAAATCCGTTGGTTGAGCTTGGGAAAGGTATTAAAGCGTGTGTGGGAGCTTAAAGAGGAAATATCGAATTTTTTTTAGTGCTCAAAGAAACGAGGAGTTTTCAGAATTAACGGATCCAAATTGGCTTTGTGATTTGGCTTTTCTCTAGACATTCTCACATATTTAAACGAATTCAACACAAGTTTACAAGGAAAAAAATTATTTGCTTATGATTTAATGCAGAAATTAAAAGCCTTTCAAAATAAAGCTTCCGAACTTTTTCCCCACAAATCTTGGTTGAATGCAAATTTGATCATTTCCCATCCTTAAAGACCATTTCCGCAATAATTTTAAAAAGAAAAAGCTCAAATGTATACTGAAAATATTCTGGCATTACGACTTGATTTTGAAAACAGATTCGAATGTTTTAACAGAATAGATAAAATATTGTCGATTGTTAGAAATCCATTTACTGCAAATATTGAAGAAGCTTCTCCAGACATTCAATTAGAATTAATTGAATTACAGTGTGATCAATTATTGCATGATAAATATCGAGAAGAGGAAGATAATTTGGTGTAATTTTTATAAGCAATTGGGTAGTAAAAAATATGTAAATCTAAAAAAATCTTGCCAAAAAATATTTAGTAATATTTAGTTCAACTTATATTTGTGAACAGACATTTTCTTTAATGAATCACAATAAAAGTCCTACAAGGTCGAGATTAAATGATTTACATTTGGAGGCTGTATTAAGATTAGCCACCACAGAAGTTGAACCTGACATTAAAAAGATTATAAATGAGGTAAACCGCCTCAATATTTCTCATTAATTATTATAATATATTTGTTATTATTAAAATGTTTATTTTATATTATTCTATACAGATATTTGCTGTAAGTTACCTATGATTTATAATTATTCATATATATATATATATATATATATATGTATATATATATATATATATATATATATATATATATATATATATACTTCTATGTATTTGTTATATCATTTATAGTCTCATAATAAACATTTGTTCATTTTTTGTTTAAAATTTTTGTAATTTTTATTATAATGTTAATTTTATAATTATTATATATTATATATATGTATTTGTTACATTATTTATATTTTCATAATAAAATTTTGTTCATTTTTTGTTTAAAATTTTGGTATTTTTTACGTCTGGCCCGCGAAAAAATTTTTTTTTTCAATCCGGCCCGTGACAAAAAACTGTTGGCCATGCCTGATTTAAACCCTGTTAAAAAAGTGTAAATAGTTCATATTAAAGAAGACAGTGAGACAAAATTTGAAAATATTATTGCATAAGCACATTAAATATTTTTTTACGCTTCCGATGGTACAATTTTTTTATTAATTTAAATGTATACTATTTGTAAAAAAAAGCGCGACAAGTAATCAGCCAGTTGTAAATATTACATTTCTAATTATATTCTTCTGTTCTTGCTGCCGGTTTGCGTGTAGTTTTTCAACTTCAAGTAGATGCCTCTGTTAATGACATGATTAATTATTCACATACTTAACATATTATTGAGATAAAAAAAAATTGGTTGCGAATGCAACGGGCAACTACTAGTATAACTTAACTGCCATGAAGCAGTTAGTTTCATTTTATTGAAAATTACTCATGCTTCAAAATAGTGCTCATTTAAGATTATTCTGTATTGACCTAACATGTAATTTATTATAAACTATTAGCTGATTTTCAATCCCATGTTAATTGGTAAATTTATTTTTATGTTTAGGGCTATATTTTATAAATTAAATTACAAAGTAAATATTCTGAAGTAAAATAAGAAAGTTTACCTCAAATTCTTATTTAAATATAATAGACAAGACTTTGAAGCGTTGCACCTATTAATTTTTCCCTCTAGGCATAAGTAAAGGATTTAGTTCTGTTAATGACTTGGATTTAAATCTCTACTTCTATTTATAATGTCTTACTAAGTAATAATTTTGTCATTTTTATTTTAGGTTAACTGCTAAACTTATGGTCAAACGCCCAAAGCGGTTGTAAAATAAATTAAGTATTTTCTGAAATTGTTCTGCGAAACAGGCCACATAATAGTCAATTAATGAGAAACAGTAATATCTTTTTTTAAGGGTAATAAATAAAGTATTTGATTTTTTTTTCATTTTAGAAAAAAATAATGTGTCTAAGCTATGCAGGCCGTAGCGTGCGGGGGGGGGGCAGGGGGGCCGAGCCCCGCCCTGCGTTTTATCTGCCCCCCTCCCTGCTTATTTGCTCTACTTAGTAAAATGCATTACCTGCCCCCCTCCCCCCCTCCCCCGCTATTGTTTGGCCCCTGCTGTAGAATGTTCCCGCTACGGGGCTGAAGCTATGACACATGCAGTCATATTTTCGTGGGTTGTTTTGTTTATTTCATTGTTTGTTTTTATGTATAAATATAATACTTTGAACAAACACACACACACACTTTTAAAAAGTTAATGGAAATAAATACCAGCTAAATGTGGATCGCTTTATACACTCTGAATTAGTTTTAAAATGTTTTCCATTTCTATAGATGATGAGAACTTATAGATGAAACTGGTGTGAAGTAGGCTTTTTAAATATATGATAATTGATAGATAGATAGATAGATAGATAGTTAGATAGATAAATATATATATATATATATATATATATATATATATATATATATATATATATAGATAGATAGATAGATAGATAGATAGATAGATAGATAGATAGATAGATAAACAGTTCGAATACAGTATCGGGGGTGGGTGTACTTATTTTGACAAACTGAAAACAGAAGTCGAGCAGTGTACTTTACTAGTAACAGATGTTAGAGATGACGAATCACATTGTGGGCGTCTGCTGTAATTATCTCCCCTTAAAGAAAATAAATCTTTTTTTTTTTGGTCTATGTACTGTAATAAGTATGACTCATTAATGAATAGAGAATGTAAAGATATACATATTATTATTATTATTAATATTATTTAGTAAAGTTCTTTAAAGGATGCGGTGATCATCTTTTAGATCAAATGAACAACAATGGAACAGTTTTAGTTTAGTGCCCGTTTTATTATATCGTCTTTCTTTCATCCTCACCATAGCCAGTGGTGCAATGGCAAGGGAGGCACCACAGGAGATACATGTGGGTGACTGGAAGCACCCATAACAAATTCAAAACCAGCCCCCCTCGCACTCCTGGTGAATGGTAGTTCCATCCCCCCCGCAGACAACCCGCGGACTCGGTGGTTGGTGAATTTCTCTGTAGCTCTCTAATGACTACAAACGCAAAAGAATAAAATAAATTAAATCCATTTAACAGATTTTTTTTGTGTGAGATATCTAGTTTTTTTTTTTTTTTTGTAATTTACATATACGAATATGCAAAGATTTGTCAGGTTCGCTAATGTGGACAATAATGTATGGATCAATAAATCTCTTTTGTCAAGTAATTATAGGAAGATAACCTCATTTAGTGTCAACATTGTTTTTTTTTTTTATAAAGAAAATGTATATTTTTTAGATAGAAAAAAAAATTTCTATATGATTAGAATATTTTAAGTTAACAGAACAATTTTTTTTTATAAAAGTAGAATTTTTTTCCTAACTTGTGGGAATTTCATAATATATAAGCCGTACACAGTCTCAGTGAAACAATAGCCACAGCAAGTAAACAGCCAGTAAGTCTTTGATTGTTGTTATTGTTGTTGTTGTAATTGATCACATGATCACAATAGAGAAAAGAAATAAATTTCTTTATAATGTTTTCTAAGTGTCTCACAAAATGTAAGAAAAAAAATGATAACAAAGTACTTGTCAGAGTCAACAGTCTGAATTTTAAAGTTAGTAAAAAAATCTTCAAGTATATAATTAAATGAAAATAATTTTAGTTGTTGGTTACGTAAGTAAGCAATATGTAGCGCACTTACCGAAACACATACTTACATTCCAAAGAATATAAATCATACAGAAAGCACAATGACTTGAAATAAATGGCTGCTGTTCGTGTTATATTCCATTTGAATAGTGTCGCACCTATATATTGATACAAAGTAGAATAATACACAAATATGACGGATGTCGGAAAACCAAATTTAAATGGACGATATATAATCTGTGCCACACTTTAGTACATTATAAATACACACAAACATATATATATATATATATATATATATATATATACATATATATATACAGAGGCAAGTATGTGTGGCTCGATACATCCAGCAATCGCGCGCAAGTTCAGTTCGGCTTCTTACTTTCTTTCTTTATATATCGCAGTGGCTTCGAATACGACCGGACGTGCTACGTATTTTTTTTTCCGAGACACGACCAGCAAACTTTGATGACGTCAGTAAACAGAATGAACTCTTATGATTTAAAGTTATTTTCTTTTCGCGGGAACGAGCACTTTTTTCTAATTATACATTAAAATTGTAGCTTTGCTTGTGTTTCCTGCAGGCACAATGGTTAAGCCGTTTGGACGTGATTCACTTTTTAAGCAGACTATATCCAGGTTCGATTCCTCTCAAAAACATAACTTTTTTTATTGTGTTTTTTTTTTCAGAATGTATCCTTTTTGTTGTTTTAATGAAAAGTAACTAATTAGATCTCTTTGACATTTTAAAAAAAAATTGAAATAAGGTTTCCTTTAGGATGTTGTAAGAAAAAGAAACAACAACTAATTAAGTTTTTTGAACTATTTCATAACTTAAAAAAAATATATTGAAAATATGTATCAAAGCTGAACACAGAGGCGTAGCAAGGAGGGGGGGGGTCCAAAATCGAAAGTCCCGCCGGGCTCCAGCTTGAGGGGCGCCCCCAAAATTATTTTTTACATTAAATATTAAGTACATAATCTCATGTCATGGTATCGAATGTCAAAATGCAAGGCACCCAAATCCTAGGTTCGGCAATGGCTTTACAATAGTCTATCTTCCTGCAAAGGCTTTGCAGAGTACAGGTAGTCCTAAATATTACCTAACTTTTCCTTACCATCATTTTTGCGTCACACTTTAAAAAATTTAGAGAAGCCTACATATTTCAAATTTACTCAATAATAATAAGATTAAGAAACGAAAATAGAGGGGATGGGGAAGCATTTATATCCAAATACTGACGGAGATGAATTAACGAGTGTTAGCTTTCGGGGGGGGGGGGGGTACGATAGATACTAGTTTAGCGCATAATTTTTTGTTTTATTCGTCCGACTTTATTAGGCTTGGGCTGACCCGAGAAAAAAGTAATAAAGAATAACTGCCGTGCATGTGCACATCTTTACTCTTAGTCTTAGACATATATCCTGACAACTAAAATAAATATTATAAAAATATCTCCGATTATTAACAGCAAATGACGTCATCAACGTCTGCAGTAAATAAGAGTTCTCATTAATTCTGTTTACTGACGTCATCAAAGTTTGCTGGTCGTGTCTCGAAAAAAAAAATACGTAGCACGCCCGGTCGTATTCGAAGCCACTGCGTTTATATATATTTATATAACAAACAGCAATCGCAATTTGGCTATACAAAAATATAAGAATAAACTTTTTCTTTCTTGTAAAAAAAAACAACAATAAGCTTTTATTGATATAGTTGTCAAGAAAACATTTAACTGTTACATATGAGATATCAAAGGATATGTTTACTGTTTCTGTCACCGCTAAAATAATATATATCTGACACTCCATGGAATTCTTTTCTTTTCAATTTTTTTTTTTTTTAATTCTTTTCAGGAAAAAAAAATCAATATGTATATGAGTGTCATGAAATGTTGTTTCATTACTGTACTGGTGTTGTACATAGTGCCCATGACGGGCATAGAGGCATTGTTCTTTTATCGTAAGACTTAATTTGGTCCTTAAAATCCCCTATAATATTCATTTGTGGCCATCTATTGCTTTTATTTTTCTTCATTACTTGAATTAATTCGAATTTCTCTTATCGGATTAAAATCATGTTTCTCTGGTTTTCAGTATCCTGGACTTTTTAACTAGTTTTTTTTAGTTTTGACCGATAGCGGTTATTTTGAGAAATATTTTATTTATACTGTTATAGTTTTTTTTTTTTTTTTTTACTGAAATCACAGTAAAGACAATATATTTAACTACCTTGCTTTGTTCATGTCTTTAGCATACGAACATATCATATTATATGTTTAAACCAGAATCAAAAGTGTATATATATCATAATGATTGAAAATAAGAGTATTTTTAATTCTTTTTTCTTCTGAACAGCTGGTTGTACAGAAAGTATGTTAATGAACGGTATTAGACACTTTTTGTACTACTTTTTTTTTTTAATTGTATTTACTTAAAGTAATAAAATTAAGTAACTCTATTTATCTATGTAGTAATCTATTTGTTTAAATAATTATCTGTCTATTATTCTTTATATATATATATATATATTTATCAGCAGGTGGTACTAAACGGGATATGCCTGGCAATGAAATAGGATTAAAGGTAAAACATTTGCACTTTATTTACTCGGTAAATATTAAATATCTGGTATTAATTTTTAACTTTACAGTTAAAGAAACTGATATTAAACCAGACACAATAAAAAGATTTTGCAATGCAAGCGTGTGTAACGTGTGTAACGTGTGTAACGTGTGTAGCGTGTGTAACGTGTGTAGCGTGTGTAACGTGTGTCACGTGTGTCACGTGCGTAACGTTGCTTTGATCAGCGGTGTAGCGTGGGTTTCGGCCACCCGGGACGGACTACAATTTTGCCATCCCTTTTTTTTTCTACGCCGCCATTGCCAGCATGATAGGGTGTAGTGAGCCTACCACACCATCATTGTTGGCGGCGCTGATGCCCGTCTGCCGTCCCTACAGAGCGGCGGGGTGAGTGTGCCCTCTATCGTCTGCCGGAATGGCGGAAAAAATGGTATTACGACTTTCCCAAACTGGCCAGACCAACAGGGTGTGTGTACTGCTGATCGGCCAGAATTTCGAGGCAAGGGGTTTTTCCTGCCACTCGGACAGAGGGGAGGGTGTAATGTGCCTGTATCCTCAGCCCGAAATGGCAGGCTGCGCGGGTGTGCTTGAGTGGGGTGGAGTGGAAGGGTGTTGTGTGCCGACCACATCCGTCGCCACCGCCAGCTGTGAATACTGCGGACTCGGCAAGTCCTCATTGACCACAGTACCACCACCCTCGAAAGGAATGTTTTTTTTTTATTTCCTGACTAGAGAACCCCTATGATCTATCCCCCGTAGATCATGGTATGTCTCCAAGACCAGGATGGAGAGTTCATACAAATATCATGCCAAAATATTTATATGATACTCTCCACTCTCCAATTTTGTCGCCCTCTTATTTAGGTATTTCAATTTAATGTGTACTATACATTTCATGCATTAATACTAGAGAACTTTTTGGCAAGAGAAGACATCATTATTTTGCATTACGCAGGTTTTGATTTTAAACAAAAAAAATTATTTAAATGTTACTAGTTAATTTTCACTTTTTTTTTTAATGTACATACATAATTTACATATATAAAAGCAGTATTCCTAATATTAAATTTACAAATTTTTTCAGAGAAAATCATTGTGGGTAAGTAATAATTTCACTTTCCACTATTTCTATTTTAACAAATGTATACTTTTGTCCAGTTAACAATTGTGACTTTTTAAAGTAGAATAAAAAATTGGAATATGGCTCTCGGAGTGACTGTCATAGAGTGGCTCTCACTGAGTGTCTGTCATGGAGTGAATCTCATTGTGTGACTGTCATACAGTGGCTCTCATTGCGTGGCTATCATGTTTTTTTTATTGAGGGGACATTTCGCATTGTATTTTGGGTTCTTTTGAGAATTTGTTTTTTTGACTTGAAGTTGACTTATATTTTTTTTTTTTTTTATTGTGGGGAAGGAAGAAGTTCCTAGAATGATGAGATTTGAATTTTAGTTTAGAAATAAAATACCAAACATGTAAGACTTTGTATAACATTGCATTAACAATGGTTTGATAAGTAAGATATGTTATAAATGTTTGTTGAAAATCATTGTTCAATTGTGAATCCTGCAAGTTAAAGACATGAGTTATGTTTAAAATCATTGTTCAATTGTGAATCCTGCAAGTTAAAGACATGAGTTATGTTTAAAATCATTGTTCAATTGTGAATCCTGCAAGTTAAAGACATGAGTTATGTTTAAAATCATTGTTCAATTGTAAATCCTGCAAGTTAAAGACATGAGTTATGTTGAAAATCATTGTTCAATTGTGAATCCTGCAAGTTAAAGACATGAGTTATGTTTAAAATCATTGTTCAATTGTGAATCCTGCTAGTTAAAGACATGAGTTATGTTGAAAATCATTGTTCAATTGTGAATCCTGCAAGTTAAAGACATGAGTTATGTTTAAAATCATTGTTCAATTGTGAATCCTGCAAGTTAAAGACATGAGTTATGTTGAAAATCATTGTTCAATTGTGAATCCTGCAAGTTAAAGACATGAGTTATGTTTAAAATCATTGTTCAATTGTGAATCCTGCTAGTTAAAGACATTAGTTATGTTTAAAATTATTGTTCAATTGTGAATCCTGCAAGTTAAAGACATGAGTTATGTTTAAAAACATTGTTCAATTGTGAATCCTGCAAGTTAAAGACATGAGTTATGTTTAAAATTATTGTTCAATTGTGAATCCTGCAAGTTAAAGACATGAGTTATGTTTAAAATCATTGTTCAATTGTGAATCCTGCAAGTTAAAGACATGAGTTATGTTTAAAATTATTGTTCAATTGTGAATCCTGCAAGTTAAAGACATGAGTTATGTTTAAAATCATTGTTCAATTGTGAATCCTGCAAGTTAAAGACATGAGTTATGTTTAAAATTATTGTTCAATTGTGAATCCTGCAAGTTAAAGACATGAGTTATGTTTAAAATCATTGTTCAATTGTGAATTCTGCAAGTTAAAGACATGAGTTATGTTTAAAATCATTGTTCAATTGTGAATCCTGCAAGTTAAAGACATGAGTTATGTTTAAAATCATTGTTCAATTGTGAGTCCTGCAAGTTAAAGACATGAGTTATGTTTAAAATCATTGTTCAATTGTGAATTCTGCAAGTTAAAGACATGAGTTATGTTTAAAATCATTGTTCAATTGTGAATCCTGCAAGTTAAAGACATGAGTTATGTTTAAAATCATTGTTCAATTGTGAGTCCTGCAAGTTAAAGACATGAGTTATGTTTAAAATCATTGTTCAATTGTGAATCCTGCAAGTTAAAGACATGAGTTATGTTTAAAATCATTGTTCAATTGTGAGTCCTGCAAGTTAAAGACATGAGTTATGTTTAAAATCATTGTTCAATTGTGAATCCTGCAAGTTAAAGACATGAGTTATGTTTAAAATCATTGTTCAATTGTGAATCCTGCAAGTTAAAGACATGAGTTACGTTTACCATTTTCATTTTCATTTGGTCTTGATGTAGAGCAGTGGTTCTCACACTTTTCTCGTAACTGTCCCCCCCCCACCCCCCAAGGGTGCTATATATATATTCCACAAGTACCCCTCAGAGCTCAGCACCTGGCCACCTTCTTCAAACTCTAGGTTGTTTAAACGAAAACTATATATCGTAGGGTACCCTGGTATAGCATTTACATTACCCCTTGGGGTACGCGTACCGCCGGTTGAGGATCGCTGCTGTTGAAGACATCATCAACAAAAATCTAAGAAATGACACATCAGTGGCTGGTGGACAGGTACCAAGGAATGTTGTTTTTTTCTGAATTCGTAGATTGATATTGTACTTGATATTGTTTTGATGTTTTTGTTTGTTGTTGTTTTTTTTTTTTCAATTTAATACCAAGCGTATGATACTACATCATGATGTACGTTTCAAATGCATTTATTAGAAGTATTGTTTGGTTATATTTCCAAGAGAGGTGCAAGTGGAGGGTATTTTTACCGATAGTTATCACCCCTTTGTTTGTTATTCATGTTATTCCCCTTTGGTTGAATGCTAGTGTGCTGTTGGTGTGACCTGTTGTATTTTTTAAGGTCAGTGGGTACGTGAAAACTCACGGGGGTTGGAGAGGGGGTTTGGGTGGGGCCAGTCCAACGTAGTAGGCCAGTAGTTTCACGGAGGTTTTTTTTGGTGAGTTAAATTGTGCTTCATTGATGCTGTGGTGAGAGAGGGTTTTATTATCGTTGTATATATCATGAACAAAATCATGTATTAAAGCCCATTCTTTATGTCCATAATGATTTAGATGTGTTATTATTCTGGAATTGAAATGGGATACAACATCTCAGTCTTTTCTGACCTTCACTTAGAATATGTTGAATAATGTAAAGTACTACATTGTTGGTCAATGAAAAGTTCGAAATTTGAATCCGTTAATGTTAGAGTTAAGCAAGGAATGGCCTTATTTCGTGACAGCACTAAAGATTTAAGAGAAACAGAAGCGTTTAAATATTGCAGGTGATAGAAAAACACTGTCACGACTTTCCAAGGCCTATTAAATTAACGTAGGAAAACTAAAATCCACATATAAAATATAAATTTAATTGATATACTGTAATTTCAGCGAATGCATTAAAGAGATTATTTTCAATGTTTAATGAACTGCAAAAATACTAATTATTCAAATCGATGATTTTCAAGTTGAACCATTATATATATATATATATATATATATATATATATATATATATATATATGTATATATATATATATATATATAAGCGATTCGGGCTCTGCGTTAAATTGAAAGTAAAGAATTAAAACAACAGTATTCCAGTTTAAAATACAATTATAAAAAAATCGGATCTACCCGTAACCAAAAATAACTTAGCCTACCGAACAAGCCTAAAGGGATATAACTTTATGCAAAGGTTTAGCAGGGTACAGCTAGTATACATTTAATATTATAACATCTGAAAACGCCACTCATTGTAAACATTTAGCCTCGCTGGGGCACGTGAGATTGAGGGTGTGGATGAAAATCAATAACTTCATTTTAAGTGTTTTTCATTTTTTTTTTCAGCTTTTCCCAATGGGTATTTGTATGGTAAGTGTTCTATTTATATAATTGGCGGAAATATAAACAAATTCAAATATTACGCGCTAAAGCAAAAAGTCTGCCATTTTCTTTATAAATCTGGTAATTAAGCGGACGATGCTTTACATAAACAGTACATCAGATTACATTATCAACGTGTCGTTCTATTCTTTTAGTGTGTGTATGGCATGCTCTAAGTTAATGTGTTAAAAAAAATGAAAAATTCTTGGAAATTATGTACAATTTTCATTGCCGATACTTTCTAGAAAAATTGCGGTGATGGTGATAATTTTATACAGTGTCTCCCGCCCTCCCACACACGCAAGCACATACTCTGGCACAGGGGGCTGAACCAGGAAGAAGCGCAAAAAAAGGGGCGCAGTTAAATGTTTTTTTGATATTTTCAAATTGGGAGGAGGGCGCCAAAAAAACCTCGCACCGGGTGCCACTAGAATTAGCTACAGATTTGATGGCACTGCAAGGGAGGGGGGATGTAGCTAGGCGGTTTTATATATATATTACAAAAAAAAAATAATGTACATTACCGTGCTATGATCAATGTAGCGATAAATATAGTGAAGAAAAGTGATCCAATAAAACAAACAACTTAATATGAGTTTCAATAAACTTTCCGAAGATTTATAATTGAGTGATCAATGCCTTTTTTTTTCCATATGATTTACAGGGAATGTACAGGTAATTTCCAGGGAATGTACAGTTAATTTCCAGGGAATGTACAGGTAATTTCCAGGGAATGTACAGGTAATTTCCAGGGAGTGTACAGGTAATTCACCTGTAATTCAAGAAGTCAACTAAGAAACATCGGGTGATTTGTTCGTTATTCTTTCAAAAATAAAGAAATTAAAAATAACGTTTTTACTTTGAACATTTTATGCTTGTGAAAAAATAATATTTAAACATTGTAGTTTTATAAAGCTTAACATAGAAATAATACTTTATTTAGTATTTTATGTCACAAAATGACAAGGAATTAATTATGTCTAGACTTCTTATTGGATACAAAAATGTATCATTGACATTATTATGATAATAAGAGTTTAGTTATAAAGGTTTACTAGTATTTAGTGTAGAAAAGTATATTATAACGAAGTATAACTTATAACGTAATGTATGTAACCCTCTCTCTCTCTAACTCTCTCTCTGAGTCTCTGTGTGTGTGTTTGTCTCTCTTTCTGTCACTCTCTATCTCTCCCTCTGTCACTCTCGCTCTAACTCTCTCTCCCTTTATGTCTCTCTCTCTCTCTCAATTTACTGCCTCTTACACCCGGAGAACGTGATATATACCCACGGTGGTTTAGTTACGAAATTCAGTCAAAAGGTAATCAAAGTACAATCCACACATTGTCAAAATACTATCAAAATACAATGTTTTTCACTGAAAGATTTCTTATCTTTCATTTTTTTATTAATCTAATCTCTTTTTTTTTATTTATATCTACAAACTGTGCAATCTATTAGGTATTTTATCTTCAAAACTAATCTCATTTATCTTGATATCCTGTTTATAAGAGTAATTTCCCTTATCCCCACCCTCTCAATTTTGTGACTCAGTTTGAACTATAATAGAAACTAACTTTTAAATTAGTTCCTGCCACTTTAGATAATTTTTTTGAGAGTTTCAACTTTCAATAAAATCACTTCCTGTGCTGTTTAATTCCGCATATATTTAAATTTGTCCTTGTATTCAAAATAAATCAAGCTATTTTATTATTTTAAAAAACGCATTTTCTCGACTCAATGTTTTCATTTTAAAAATTCACCTTTTCTAAAAAAAAATATTAATCTTTAAAAAAAATGCTGTTATAGATGTCTAAGTTGTCACTAAACATGGCAACCACAGCAAATGTTTTGTTTAAAAAGAAATAAACCCATTTAAATTAATTAATTACTTTCAAATTATTTTACGAAACCCCGATTGGCTAATGTATAATACAAAGCACTAATAATGAAAGTTAAAATTACTAACACTTTGATTAAGCTTAAGTTTCTTCGTGTTTAAAAATAGAGACGAAATCAAACATAGAGAGCAGATGTAAAATTATCTGATAAGATATAATTGAATATTTGCAAATTTTTTTTTCAAAGTCATAACAAATGATAACACTACTTTTGATAACTTGAAATTCTCTGGGGTATTCTGAATTGTTTTCCTCTTTTGTTGTTTTCTTGATAAAATGCGTAAACACAGGGAATAGAGGAATGTGAAAATCTTCTAAACTGTCATATTGTTTTAACTATATAGATAGTTAGATGTATAGATAGATAGACAGACGGACAGACATTTAAATAGATAGATGGATAGACAAACAGACGGACAGAGATTTAAATAGATAGATAGATAGATATAGATAGACTGACATACATTTAAATAGATAGATATATGAATAGATAGACGGACAGACATTTAAATAGATAGATAGGTAGATAGACAGACAGACGGACAGACATTTAAATATATAGATAGATAGGTAGATAGACAGACAGACATTTAAATAGATAGAAGGATATATAGATAGATGGATAGTCTGCTATCATAGTCGGCAATCATAGTCTACTATGTATAGCATAGGCTACTGTAATCAACTCTAGTAAATTTTGATTCAGAATTAACAAAACTATCCAATATACAACATTCAAAAATAGTATTATTCACTAAATGTAATGCGTTTGATAAAAATGTAATTTATTCCTTTAAAATTTGAAATTTTAACAATGCAGATATTTTTTATTTGTAGCTCAATATGTAGAAACATCTACTTAAATTATACTCTACAGAAAAGGACAAAATCTGTTTGTTTGTTGTTTTTTTTTACTTTGAAATCTGTCATTATTTTTACAAAACCCCCTCTGCATCACTCGACTATTGCCTTTCAAAGTAATGCCCTCCATTATGCAGCAATTTCAAGTTACTGTTTCTGAGCTTGTATGCAAACATAATTTTACAGCTCAGACTATTTAATCATACCATGATATTAGACTTCCTAAATCACAGAGTGAGAATGTATGTATGTATATACCATGATTCTCCAAAAATATTTAAAAACCCCTCTATTTTGGTTTGAGCTTAAACTGGGATTAAGTACATTACAATACACTATAATGTTTTGTGATTAACTAAATAATCTGTATTTCTGTATATAATATATTTATCTATACCAAAAAAAAAACAACTCAATAACTTGGCCAAACTAACAATCTTATAAAATAAGTATTCCTTGTTATTAACTTTTTTTTTCAATTGTACTATCGTATAGTTATTTTTTCTAGGTTGTTCTGTTAAAAGTATAAACATGTAAAAAGTACGCACTATCATTAGGTAAAATAGAAAGACACATTGTGATATTAATTAGCTTTTTTTTTTTAGGGTTAAATGTACAACGCCAATATGTGCGCTGTTCAATGTTCCAAAAATATTTAATGTGACATGTTTAGGCTTTACTGTTACAACCCAAGTTAACATATGCCCGAACTTTCTTCGTTGAGAACTGTGTTCCGGTGCGAGCTTTCTGGGATGTTGCATGTGCGTGTTTGTTTGACACTTGCGCTTTTGTTGTCTTGACAACGTTGTATATTTAGAAACGAACTTAAGTCGTCGCCGGTAAATTATACTTGGGGTATTTTGTTCAGATAGTTCTGTGTTCCACTGCTCAGCAAATTCTGCAGAAACGGACAGTCTGACCGGTACTTCGAGTGTTCACTGAGAACATGGTCTCCAGGTTTCCAGGATCTTAGACCCAAACCACACTGGAAACACCGGACACAGTCAGAGTAGCCTGTGGGCAGTATAACGAATTTAAATTTTATAAAACGAATCAAAGTTTTGTTCATAAATAAATAAAGTATCGTTTCATACTCTAACTAATATTAAAAACTACAATTTTAATTTAAAACAAAATACGAATCAATATAACTTACAATTATTAAGATAATTGGATAATGTTTAACGTTCTTTTGAATTCTATCACATGCTCACTGACCTGCATAAAAGAATCCAACTTGTGCCAGGTAGTCGGGCTCGTGGATGTCATTATGGCACCAACCTATATAACTGTCTAAACGTTTCTGTTTGGTTGTATATGCCGGGTAGGACGGGTGGGGTAAGGGGGAGGTCCGTAGTTTAGATGTGCTGTTAGGTAAGACATCTGAGATGGTCTTTTGTTGACCATCGGCCTTGATGTCGTGCTTGGGAGGGTATGTAGAGACTAGGTCATCTGGACGACAAGCTGTGGACAAGTATTTCATTGGGTGTATTGGGGTACTGTGTCGGTTGACAATCTGGTTTGAAACTATAGCATTAGAGCTAAGGGACGGTTGAAAGCAAATATACAAACTATCTGACAGATATACATAAGGGAGATATGCAGATAGATAGATTAGACAGACCGACGGACAGACCGATAGACAGACAGACAAACAGACAGACAGACAGATAGATAGATAGATAGATAGATAGATAGATAGATAGATAGACAGACATACAGACAGACAGATGGATGGAGAGAGAGATAGAGAGAGAGAAAGAGAGATCAACAGACTGACTGATTTACTTAATGTATGAGAATTGTTTTCTCTTAAGTCAGGTAGTTAACCACATGAAGAGTGAAATATTAAAATTGAGTTATAGAAAATAGATAAATTGTAAGGTAGATAGATACAGAGATAGAAAGATAATAGAAACCTAGATTTCTAGCAAAAAACAAATAGAAAGATAATATATATATATATATATATATATATATATATATATATATATATATATAAATATATATATATATATATATATTAATTATAGATAGATTGATGGTTAGGTAGATAAACCGTAGAAAAAAAAAGATTTTTTTTCTTAGTACTATGTAATAAAGTACCAATCCCACTTACCTTTCAATATAGTACAACCAAGTTCATGTTGTTTATTTAGTCCATTGTGCATCTGGACGTCTAACACGAACTGACCACCAGGTGACAGTTTACTGAACGTAATGACCGGTGCACCGGCTGTACCTGGACAAGTGTCAGCTGTATACAATAACATCTTCAAGGAGTCTGGAACATTTTCTGAAATTGTAAAAATATTGATTTTTTTTTAATAGGACATTTTTGTGTGCCTCGTATTACTTCATGACTTTGTTAGTGTACCTTTCATACAACTTTAATCAGCTTGATGTTTAAAACTTGAGATTAGTCTTGTTATTTTTATTGTACAGCTGTGGGTGCTAATAGTTTATAATTATCAGGTCCACCATGCCATCTTTTTAAGATTCACGAAAGTTTCATTCACTTACCCGAGTCTGTACTAGACAACTTGTGTAGCTTCGACTTCTTGTTTACTTCATCTGCTACAAGTTTGTATTTGACCTGCACACAGTCGCCGTGACTGAGATGTTGTTCCCTGCCGTGCAGATGGTGAATAATGAAAACTTTTTTACTCAGAAACTCTTTGACATCGTCTGGGATGTTTGCGATGAGATTCAATATCTGCTGCTTACACTGGTCAACTTGATGAACTAACGTTACGTCAGGCGACCTGCACACTAAAACTGACCCATACTCTCCATTATTCTGTCCACTCAGAATCGACACCACATCCAATGTCTTAACATTACTCCTACATGGGTCATCGTAGAAAAACTCCACAGTCACATTACCGGGATCTTGACCATGACTGACCAGATGTTTGTTGGTCTCTATACGTATAAAAGAATCGTTGTTATTATTGAACATATCATTAGAACAGTCATTAGTGTTTCTAAAACCATTCACTCCGTTATCTTCATGGGTAGTTGTCATTTTCTGAGTTTCTCCAGAACCTCTGAATGAAACAAACCCTGTGCCCACGATGTTGCTAGAATGGTCAGATCTTCCAACATTGGTCAGTTTGATAATTATTCTGACGGTCAGTAAAGAAAACGTCTGTAAGAGTTGGACAACGTATGGATGTCTGGCTGGTCCAGACAAATGATCCTGTGTGACGTATTTTATGGGTGTGCAGCCAAAGTGGCCAGGATTTCTCTCGCATTGCTTTCTTTTATCTTCATTTTGAGACTCTATTCTTTCAACCTCTGCGTCTATATCTTCGGAATCATCTGTGGAAAAAAAAACTATTATGGCTGACAATGGTTGTTATTTTTTTTAAATATTGTAATTCGTTTGTTTTCTATACATATTAAAGAAAAAAAATTTGGGAGCATAGTTGATTAGATGCTAACAAAAAAATTCTACAATGAAATTTTATTGCATTTAACTTTTTGACTACATTTTGTTATCAAGTGCGCGGGGCGAAAAGGAGGGGGGGGGGGCTGGTGAAGGCGAAATAAATAGGTATCTAATTATATTGCATTTATTACAAAAACCTGCTCAAGTTATCAATAGATACGCATATTAGATAACTTTACATTGTACACTATATTTCTGTTCACGTCTCAGGGGGCAATATGAAGTTGCTCATTAAAAGGATTGTTTATTTATGGCTAAACCCCCATGAATAATTATGCAGGCCTAAATAATAGTTGTGTACAATATAGGCCATTATTATTATCATTTATATGAATTACATTAAGAAAAACAATGTCGAGCCTTGTGTATCATGTTTGGTAACTGTAAGCCAGAAGAGTGTTTCAAGCGGTGACTGTGTGTTGCGGGGGCGGGGGGTGTTGTGTCCAGTTGTCCGTCTACGATTTGTCCACATAAAAAAGTGCAGTACGATATAACAGATAACTACTGGGGGGAAGGGGTGAAATCTTGTTGTGTACCTATAGGGAAGCCTCACCATGTTCAGTCACTGCAGCCTAATTGTATTATATGTATTTACAGACTCGTTTATCTCTTAGATCCTTTAATCCGATAATTTGGATGGTTTTTCGTAGTACCCATCTTTCATCCCCACCAATACTGATAGTGCCATTGACATGAAAGCAGACTTTCATCCCCACCAATACTGATAGTGCCATTGACACGAAAGCAGACTTTCATCCCCACCAATACAGATAGTGCCATTGACATGAAAGCAGACTTTCATCCCCACCTATACTGATAATGCCATTGACATGAAATCAGTACGGGAGCCATAGAGATAACTTTAACTATGACCCTGAACGAAAAATTATCTTGACTCCCATCGGATATCGAACCCGGGACCCTCAATTCGACAGTCGCGGCGCGATTTACCCATTTAGACCACGCATTCACTCTAAAACTTACCATAAACATATCTTTCTTGTGGATCAATTGACGTAGGGAAGTTTGTCTCATTCCGATGTATCTGTTCTCTGCTAAACCCACGGCTCCCATCAGCGGAATGTTGAGACAGACTTTCTTGAGTTGGACTTGAACAAATGCCATTCACATCTCCCGATCCTTCTTCGTGTGTGGCAGTAGACGGTGATTTAGTTTTACAGCGAACGAAGATGCAGTTGTCGTTGTGGAACCTCGCCTCCGCCGGGTCCATCACGTGACCGTCGTACTGTCTCAGCTGATCCACTAGAATCTCCTGACCACAGCCTTCGCATTTTATAACTGACCCCTGACCCGTATAGCCGAAGCCGGCTTCTGATAATTTTAAAAATGAGATCCCGCCAATGAGGCATTGACTGGGCATAGATCGATATGAAGCAGTTCGATTCATTGGAAGTTCGTTGTTTTTTTGTGACTGTTGTTGTTCAAATACAAACACTGATAGCTTGCACTATATCTCATCTGAGATAAATAAAGCGACAGAATTAATAAATTAACAGGAACAGCATAATCAATAAATAAATGACAGCGAAACGTAAATGTCAATTGTTGATGCATCAAATTAGAAATTAAATATTCAGTTTGTATAAATTGTCATAGCCATTTTAGCAGCATAATGTCCGCTGCCCACAACCCACTCCAGACAATGGTAAATTGACCAAAACACAGATAAATTGACAACAACGTTCAGACAGAGCAGCATAGATTAATTCACATAAAAAAGTAAAGTTTACAAGTTCACGCAATTGGTTTTAAAAGGTTCTATCTATATAACCAGGGCCGGCATTACAAATGGCGGGACCTAATTTCACTGATGTTGAGAGGCCCCTTTTCTAATTTTTTTTTACAATTATTACTTTTAATACTAATTGTAAATTGTAAGGTCCTGCCAGGCGCGGGACCAATTCGGAGCAATCGGTCAAATCGACCTGAGGCTGGCCCTGTATATTACATTTCTTTATTACATCACGATTATATTATATTTTCTATATTTACTACGTCTATATTCTTTACAATCTAAAAGTATTTTTTACTTTAATAATAATATCAGTTCTGAAAAAATACGTTCGCTTTAGATTAATAAACTTGTAGTAAAGGGTGCGCACAGACTATTAATAAAAATACAAACTTACATAAATAGGCCTCGTTTTGAATGCAAATTCAAAATTTTCACAATGAATAAGATTTTAGGTTTCAAATATCAATAAGAAAAGTAATTCGGGGAATTCCCAGAATTCCCTTTGTGTGTAATATGGGGGGGGGGATATGACAGAATACCGCGAGCTCGTTGCAACAATACGCAAAAATTTGAATCACTGTACGTTTTAGTGGCGTCGCAAAAATAATACTGACTACAAAGATGTGGAAATTGAAACCGAAGATATCGGGCGTTTGAAAACTTCCCCCGACCCCCCCCCCCCCGAACAATTAAGTGACGATGTTGTTTCAATATTTAGGCTACAAATCTTTTAAAATTGCAGGCCACCATGGGTTCTTAAATTTGACAGACAGGTTATATGGGTGTGGGGGTGGGGGGATAGGGGGTGGAAGGGATCATGGACTCATTGTTTATAGGTTTGACGTTATCATTAATGTTTCTTTGCTAGCTGTACCCTGCAAAACCTTTACATAGAGTTATATTCCCTTAGGATTGATCGGTAGGCTAGGTTATTTTTGGTTTCGGACATATCCGATTTTTTTCATGATTTTTATTACTGTTGTTTACGTTTGACGATTTTAAACTGCAATACCGTTGTATTAATTCTTTACTTTCGATTTAACGCTGAGCCCACACCGCTATTATTTATATAGATAGCACAATACACTGGTTACAAAAGAATATCAATTTATAAAATTATCAATAAAATTTTCATAACTATAACACAAAAAAAGGTAAAAATTGAGTAATGAAACAAACATACCTGAAACTGAATGCTAATAACAAATTCCGAAAACACAAAAATATAAAATTTGCTTTTTTTTTATTTAGACAAAGAACTTCTGTCAATCAATTAAACGTGCAATTTAATACATTTACTTTTGGTTATGAAAATATATGTAAGTTTAGGTTATGGCTTACTAAGCTGTTAAGTTAAGCCAAATATGGAATGACTCAGCATAAAGCTATTAATAGAAACACCGCAATTTTCACTATTTTATCACTTTGAAACGCTTTTCAAAGAAATTTGGCATCGATTTTACACAGATATATGTCAAGCATTGCTAGACACATGGCCGTGTTGTGTAGATGATCGACTGTCGACCAGAGAGTCCTGGGTTTGAGCCTCGGTGAGGGCCAAGGGAATTTCACCATGTCACTAGTGAACGCTGGTAGAAGTCCCACAAGTCTCCTTAGCTATAAATAGATACTTGACTGATGTGTTTGGGAACAGGAAACCAAATAAGGATCGGATATTTATCCAGGTTCATTTTATCCAGGTATATAGGGCATGTCCTGTTAATGGGCACTACTCTATTCCGAAAAACAGTTATCCAATTAATATATCTGAAGAAATGAAAACAAAAATCGTAGTAAGAAAATCCACCACAGCCTGGAAGTTTTTGCGGTTGTGTATTGTGCTAATCACACAATCACACAAGCATACAATCCCTTTACATGCTGAGTTTACTAAAACAGATAAATTATACACTTCATCTGCCCCGATGGCTTCTTTATAATTAAGGGAATTTTACTTTACTTGCCACACAGTCAGGGCCCGATTAACCGCCGGGTATGCCGGGGATATCCCCGGCACTGAGAAGTGTCAATCCCCGACTCTGCTTTAGCTAATATATCCCTGTCGGGGATGAAATCAGGCCCGTAGCCAGGAATTTTGGATTGGGGGGGGGGGCGAAGACATTTTCGGGAGGGGGGGGCGAAGAAATGATCCTGGGGCACTGGGGCGGATCTAGACAACTTTGACGGGGGGGGGGGGCAAAACATTGACCCGGGGAAGGGGGCGGAAACTGTTTTTGTTGTTGAAAATTGGTCTTAGAACAAAAAATATTTCGATAATTTAATGATGTATTACCTAAACTTGCGAAAACGGGGGGGGGGGGGGGGGAAGGGGGGGTTTACGGGCCTGGATGAAATCATAGATATTTATCCCCGGCTCTGCAGAATTTTTTTTGTTATCCCCGGCTGTGATGTAAATAGTAAGTCTTAAAAGTGAAAGGAACGATCTATAGTTAGAGTAAGGTCTAATGAACTTTTCAGTTCACGATTAAATATCCCAGTAAATTTGCCTCAATTGGCATTGCACTATCAGCTAAGATGGAGATGAAAGAAGGGCACCATAGTGTATATATGTAGATATGTAATCAGGGGCGGATCTAGACAACTTTGATCCGGGGGGGGGGCAAAGCTGTTTTCATTGTTGAAAATTAGTCTTAGAACAAACAAATATTTTATATAATTTAATGATGTCTTACCTAAACTTGCCCCCCTAAATTGCCCCTGTATATATATATATATATATATATATATATATATATATATATATATATATATTTACGTTACTTTTTACTAATGACATGAATATTTACAATTCTGAAGTATCTTTTGTTTAGAGACATGAATAAAAGAAATAAAAAAAAAATTAGGACTGCCGTATAGTCGAAGAATTGTTTTTTGTCGTGTTATTAATTTACCAAGTTCAATAGTCATACGTCGTAATCATCGATTAACAGCCGGGGCTGATGAATGAATGTCCCATGTAATGTTGAGAGTTTTTTTTACAGTTCGCAGACCGATCAAGCCGCTGTCGTCACTGAAATATGGTGTGCACACCACTGCATCAGCCAGGGTCGGCATTCGTATTAACATATGTATAACTTTGGTAATTTACAGGCTAAATATATGGGACGCCATTTTTCGGAGTCCGCTCTGTGGGCTACTTACGCTGGTGTATCCACGGACAAAAAAGGGGACATAATTTGAAAAGGGCTAACACTCGT
Source organism: Bulinus truncatus (assembly GCA_021962125.1). Taxonomy (NCBI): domain Eukaryota; kingdom Metazoa; phylum Mollusca; class Gastropoda; family Planorbidae; genus Bulinus; species Bulinus truncatus. Next base: position 3,666,727 of record JAGDYQ010000060.1, on the reverse strand, counting down.
CATATGCGTTACGCTTATCGATTTATAGCATCAGATTTATAATAGTAGATTAATTACAACAAACTAATTATATCAGATCGGTAGCAACAGATTTATAATAATAGATTAATTACAACAAACTAATAATATCAGATTGGTAGCAACAGATTTATATTAATAGATTAATTACAACAAACTAATAATATCAGATTGGTAGCAACAGATTTATAATAATAGATTAATTACAACAAACTAATAATATCAGATTGGTAGCAACAGATTTATAATAATATATTAATTACAACAAACTAATTATATCAGATTGGTAGCATCAGATTTATAATAATACATTAATTACAACAAACTAATAATATCAGATTGGTAGCAACAGATTTATAATAATAGATTAATTACAACAAACTAATAATATCAGATTAGTAGCAACAGATTTATAATAATAGATTAATTACAACACACTAATTATATCAGATTGGTAGCAACAGATTTATAATAATAGATTAATTACAACAAACTAATAATATCAGATTGGTAGCAACAGATTTATAATAATAGATTAATTACAACAAACTAATAATATCAGATTGGTAGCAACAGATTTATAATAATAGATTAATTACAACAAACTAATAATATCAGATTGGTAGCAACAGATTTATAATAATAGATTAATTACAACAAACTAATAATATCAGATTGGTAGCAACAGATTTATAAATGAAAATGAAATATTAATGACTAGATCTACGATGATAGATATTCCCTTTATTATTGTAGTATTTGTATATAATAATATGTGTGAGCCTGAAATATTCGATGTATATGTTACCGTTAGCACATACATGTATAAGGGAAACATCTTTTTACTTAATAATCATAGTATATTGTACTAGCTATCTAGCATTCGTTCATTGCTTGAAAAAAAAATCTTTGTAAATTTCGTCAGCTAAAAAGCATCACAAAATTGTGTACAAACTTAACATTATTTAACAATAATTTGTGTTTATCTGTAATAGATTCTGAATTATATCAAATAATCAAATAAATGACAAGGGATACACTTGTATGCAGGAGGAAGGATGGCCTTGTGGTAAAGCGCACGACTGTCGAACTAAGGGCCCTGGTTCGATCTCCAGAGAGGACAAAAGGATATTTCAGTTTATGGCTATATCTCCCGTGGTGCCCCACGGCCTCCGCCCTATCGGCTATGGTGGGGATGAAAGAAGGGCACCATAAAAACCGTCCCATTAGTTGTTAATATGAGCTAAGAGATTTCATCTCATTCTTACAGGGACATCACTCATACAATTGCATAGATCGCAGTGTCTACTGCTGTGAATTGGTTATTTACTTAACATGCAATACATAGATTAGACATATCATATTAAAAAAAAATAAAGCGTAGTTCACATAGGGGGTCAAAGTACGATGACGTGTAAAGTGAGCTACGCATATAATAAGGACGTCACGTGTTATAAGAGGCTTGGGATTTTTTTCAATCAATATATAATATTGTTTGAAGTTAACTGAAGAGTGTAATTAGCACACTGAAGGCGGTTTATTAGTCTAGATATGTCTAAAGTGGACTTAATTAAGTTAAACAACGAGCGTTGTATACTTGAGTTATTTTTAGAATGAATATTTTCCGAAATTTTATTTCTAGCATGGGGCATGCTGTTACAGTTTGACTGACCATCATATAAGTCTTATGGTTACTTCATGCATGACCACTGCTGAAAACTTCTGTAATCAAAAGTTTCGGGGGGATATGTGGATACTTAAATGTGTATATTTGTGATTTAAAAAGTTTAGCTCTTGAAGTAGCCAACCTATAAAGTAAATAATTTAATTAATATGTTAAATGTGTAATCTTAATATTTTTTTTAAGTTTTAAAGAAAAAAATTAAATGTTTATTATCGAAAAAGACGTTGAAAAAAATGTAATCGATAAATCTTCCACCGAGAAGGTGATTTTGGACAGGGCATTAGGTGATGTAAAAGAATTTATGAAATATCTAATGTGTGTGATGACGGATGTAACCGTACGCGTGTTTTTTTTTTGGGTTGGCGCTACACCTAAAGGAAGTGGGGGGGTTTACTAGGGGACGGTTATCATGTACTTGGATCCCGCGGAGCGTCTGTGAGGTTGGGGGAAGGGGGCGGGGGAGACTGGACATTAAAGGCCCCAAAAATGGGGGAATCATTATTGGGGATTAGACCCACCCCCTCCACGTGAGAGGAGGGCGGGGCTCCAACTGAATTGACTGAATGATTAATATATGATTGTGCAATGTGCCAAATTATATGAAGTGCATACTTACATTGCGGAGTGAAATAAACTAAAGAAAAAAAAAATTATCAGGGGTGGGCAACTATTCCTCGTCGCGGGCCGCAATGGATTGGTAAATTTAAGCGGTAGACCGGATCAATAGCAGATGGATGGAACATTGAAATGAAAAAAAACAACAACATATATAACATGAATCTCATAACATATGATTCTAGTGCTGAGGTTCTCTTTGAAGGCTTAGTTTGACAATAGCTGATCTAGATAATATATTTCATTTGCTGAAATTGGTGGTTGTGTTAATCAATTATTGAATGTAATGAAACGATGTCTCAGATGAGTGTGACGTCATATATGTTTTCCTTACATTATAAATTTGTGTCCCTTATAAAGAAACGAGTCAAATATTCCTGGCGTCGATTTTTCCCCTTTGAAGCTCATAAAATAGTTTGTCCTATTGCATTTCACGATAAAATTACTAACGTATATTTATAGCTAGTTTCATGTGAACTTTAATAAAGTAATGCCATTAAAATAAAAAAAAAAATTAGTGATACCAAGCTACTTACAGCTTTCTAAATGTTATCCCCTAAGTTGGGTACAAGGACGGAAATTTGTGTTATCCTTAAAGAATTATCCAGAAATAGCTATAACAACAAAAATAATATCTGGTTCTATATCAAGGTAACTCAAATATAGTCGAGATCTTTAGATGTTATGAAGAGTTATGACCCGCTACATTGTACATGTATTTTTGTATCTGCCGTAAGCCATTGTTGTTGTTTTTGTTGTTGTTGTAGTTGTTGTTTTGAATACAGAAGAAAACATAAGGTGTCCGTTTAATACATTGCAGACGTTGAGCAAATACAATATTAGAGTGGGCTTAACGTTGCAGATATAAACACCCTACTACTGAAGTGCATAATAACCTTAAACCCCAGACTGTTGTCGGTAACATATACACTTGTTTACTCGTCTGTCGTACGTATTGAAAGCCGTTCGTATACCAAGTAAGCCCATTCACACACACACACAAACACACACAAACAAACACAAACAAATACACACACACATACAAGACTTCCCTAAAGATCTGGAACTTTTATTCTACATCGATATCGGCGATACAGGTAAAAATATATATTTTAGAAACATGAATAACTGTACCTGTGATCAAAGGACGCCGCTAGTTTAGGAGGGGAGGAGAGAGGGCATAAGCGTTGTCAGAGGAGTGCCTTTTGTGGGGGTGATAGTGGGGTGAGGAGCTAGTCCAATTAAAAAATATTACAAACATGGAAAGAATGCACAACAAGATTATAAGATTAAAAAATACTAGTGTGAATCAAAAAATATTTTAATCAAACTAATTATCAACCATTCTGAAAAAAGTTACGTACATTTCGATTCAATTGTTCAATTGTCCGTTAATTTCAGTTAAAAAATCAATCAATCGAACAGCAGCTCTAAAAATATAAAAACACCTTAGTTTATATTTCTTTAAATAAACTGTAATCCATGCAACAGAAATCATCAGTAACCTAGCCTACATCTTTTTTTCAACAAATGCAGATTAAACTTACAGCACAGACATTTTGTTTACGTTTAGTAAGGTTAACGAAAAAAAAAGTAATTACTGTATTGAAAACAGTGCCTCCTTACCCCCCCCCCCCCCACACACTCACAAGTAAACTGATAGACATATTTGCCTTTACGATCAACATGTTTATGGGTTTTCCAATTGTGAATGAAGTTAAAGGTCATACGGCCTTTTATATTTAGACCATATTTAGACCAAATAACATTATTAAAAATTAAAAGATTGAACTTATTTAATTTAAAGATGAATAAAAGGAACGGATAAAATTGATACTACATCTAACATGACTGCTGTTGTGCGGTATTGATTTATATCATTTGAATATTTTTGTTGATTTATTTGGTAATTTCCTTCTTTTAGATGAGGAGATGGCTGAAGCCACGGACACTTCAATGTTGGGCAATGCACTTAGTCCAGTTATACGCTTGACATGAATTCGTGGTTTTACGCATGTACCATGTGGTGCGAGCCACAGAATATTTACGTCTTTTTCAAGTTGACCCAATTTTTTTGTTTTTCTTTATTTTTCTAAGGAAAAAAGGTGAAGGAAATCCTTTTTTTTTTTTAAATAAAAATTACAAGGATGTATAAATCACTAAAAAGTGAGATGGTCAAATTTATGTCTGTCTGAATTGTCTGCCCTTCGCCAAATAAGGAGGGGGGGGGGGGGAATACAGAGTTTGTGTTGCTAAAATAAACAGGTCAAGGCTGTTAAATGTTTAGGTCCTGAAAAAAAATCTTTAGGGAACCTAACCATCAGATTCGATAGAAATTCGTGCTGGTGGGGGTTTGGGGCCTTTGGGGGCATGGGGTCCCTAGGTGATCGACTACCCATAACTCTGTAAAGGTGATGCAAAAAAAATCGTTATAAAGAAATAGTCAATTTCTTTATATGTCTACAATAACTTAAAGAAAGATACTTGTGAATCTCGTTTCCAATAACATTAAAACTTTTAACATAAACATGCATCTTATCATGGGGTCTACCAAGTCTCTTAAATTAAAAATTTGTAATCACAAGCTACATTTTTTATTTTATATTTAACATCTTAGTAAGCAGTGGTATATTGCAGGAAGTATTGATCAAAAATTTCATCAGCACTCACACTGGTTTGTTTCTCAGAGGCTGTGTTAATCAAACTCTACTTGTTTACATACATCACTGGTCAATTTAGTTAAAGTGGGCCAAAAGTTCTTTTTTTTTTCTCTTTAGCCCCTTAGTTTTTTTTCCGTTCAGGAAGCGAGTAAATGTTTGTTGGTGTAACATTCTGTATAAATAGGTTAAGTTCTATCAACATTTGATGATGTAATACTTCTAGGACTTATGAAGTCATACATATGAGTGGAATGTGTTATGCAGTCAAATTCTAGGAAATGTTAACGTTGTAAAATAAGTATTTTATTAAAAAAAAATTGCGAAACAGACTTAAAGTGAGTAAAGTTTATTGGACGCTCCCTGGGTGGCCGAGTGGTATAGATACTCGACTGTCGACCTGAGAGTCCTGGGTTCGATCCTCGGTGAGGCCCATGGAATTTTTCTAGGTTAGATTTGCTGCAAAGTCGTCCCACAAGTTCACCCAGCTTTAAATGGGTACCTGACTTAAGTTGGGGAAGTAAAGGCGGCTGGGCGTTATGCTAACCACAAAATCCCTTTATATGCTTAGGTTATAGAAACAGATGAATTCTACACTTCATCTGCCCCGATGGCCCGTTAGGGCTAAGGGAACTTTACTTTACTGGGTATCGACTCCCCTACCCCATCCCTCCCTTTCTCTCTCAATCTCTATATCTCTATCCTTCTCTCTCTCTCTCTCTCTATTTCTCTCACTCAAATTTCCTTTAAATGCAGTGGCCTCAATGAGCCGGGCGAGTAAAGTGCAACCATAATTGAATGATATTTTTGTTTATTTGCCGAATTTCTTTTTTTAATGAATTCAATCAAGAATTTCACAAACGCAGTGGCTCCGGCACCAGCCAAAACCATTATATTAGGGTATAAGGAACATGGCATATATAATTTTTTTTTCAGGATTAGGGTTAGGGATAGGGATAGGGTTAGGGATAGGGTTAGTGATAGGGTTAGGGTTAGGGTGTGGAGCAATAATATCTATGGCTGGTACCCGAAGTAAAAAAATACGGGTTCTGTCAGGGACAGAACCGTAGCCACTCCGTTTCACAAAACCGAAGAAAAAAAAATAAGTTTAAACAAATGGAGTAACATTAAACTCAAACCATAGACATTTATCCTCGGCTGTGCAGAAAATTGTTTCCATCACCGGCACTGGTTTTTTTTTTTATTAAATCGAGCACTGCATAGGAACGTAAAGAGAATTTTAATAAGAACTAAGACTTTTAGAAGACATAGAGAAGAAGTCCACTTGTTCTATAACTCCAATACACTTTTATTTTAATGCAGATCCTTATAATGCTGAGGATTTCATCTCTTAGATGAAACCACTGATGGGGCGATTATAAGAGTGCTCATCTTTCACCTCTTTCATAGTCGAGAGTGCAATGACAACGGAGGCACAACAGGAGATACTCGTAGTTGACTAGCGCTACGGAATGGAACAGAGAACAACGGGATTCGAACTGTGCAGTCGAACGTCATTTCCAACAAGCTCCCCCCACCCTCCTTCATCAAAAACTCTTTTAGTGGTCACTAGGACTGACCTGTTGTCCAGACCGAGTACGATGTGGAGAAAACAATATGACTTTATTGTATAAAGCCCAGTTTTATCTTTTCCGATCCTGTTTAGAACAAAGTGAGTTTGGGTGAAGGAGAAAGTGAATGTGTTTAGTGAGTCAGTGTGTATGTGTGTGTGTTAGTGTGTGTGAAGCTGACAGCTGTTGGCTTAGTAAATTATGTGAAAATAATATGTCATTGTCTATGCGATAAACATATGGGCAAGTGATCTGAATAAGTGTGTTGATTAGTGAATATAAAACAGGAAAGTGAGTCATTGTTGGCAGTGAGAAGGTTACGCCGTGTTTAAGTCAACGACAGCAATTGGATTATCTATGAGCTAATTAAATGTTAAAATGAGTATGTGAGTGAGTCAGCCAACGGACGATTGAGTGAGTCACAGAGTGAATCTACAGCAGATTTATTGAGTCAGCGAGTGTGTATTTAAACGACTTTTTAAATGAGTCAACTGGTGAATGGAGTCAGGACTGTGTGAGAGATAGAAAATGTAGATAGCTGAGATGGTTGAAATGAAACAAACGATGTTGCATATATTTACTGTTAGTTACATAACAAACGATGTTGCATATATTTACTGTTAGTTACTTAACAAACGATGTTGCATATATTTACTGTTAGTTACTTAACAAATGAATCAACTTGCAGGATTAAAGATGATTTCAAAGTCACAGTGCAGGTGTTTTATTGTCAATGTATGTGCATTAAAGAGGTAATTGACTTTAGTTGGATAAGTAAATGCGACTGGGCGTTGTTCTAACCGCACTTTACCTTTAAATACCGTGGTTACATAAACATATAACTTATACACTTCATCTTCACCGTTGGCCTTTTGGGCAGGCCCGTAGCCAGGTCAAAGTAAGCAGGGGGGCACCAATACCCAGCAAGGGGGTACCTTCTCATTTTAAAGTTACTTTTTCTTTAATTTTTCCTCTTTTCTTCTTTTTAAGCAGGGGGGGGCACTCCACACCTAGCGGGGGGGTACGCCTTCGGTACCCCCCCCCCTTAGGCTACGGGGCTGCCTTTGGGGCTAAGAGAACTTTACTTATAACCATAAATCATTCATTACACTTTATTAAAAGTTTTAAAAAATCAAAATTTCAACCATTAGTTATACACTCACACAACATATTCAATCTACCTAAAAATAAATACTAACAGTGTGGAAAAAATTGCCAGCTATTTTTTTCACAAAATGAAATAATGCGTCAGAAATTGTAATGCATGTGTTTTCTGTGGTCGAAAAAAAAATAAACATTCAGCCTATAAAGAGATGATGCAGTTAAAGAATTTGATATTTATTTTGTTTATATTTCTTCCTTACAACGTAGTAAACGTTGGGGATTACTTTCTATCTTTTTGTGATCGTTTTAAAAATATTATTTAACATTTAAATAAATGTACTTTTTTTAAAAAAGGAGTTGTTGATGGGACACAGAATAAATTATCCGCTCTCTCTGGGCTACTATGGGAATCTAAATATTTAAAACTGATTTTGGAACTCAGGAAACGACTTTCAAAGAACGGATTCATTTTAATATTTGGAGCTTTTAAATATCTATATTCCTTTTATTTTAAAATAGCTGTTAAACATGTTTATACTTATAAAAATTACACTTTACTTTTAAATTATCAATGTACGGACATACACAAATACATGAATAGTTCGTATGAGAAACTTGGAGGCAAACATATGTTAGTATATTTTTGTAACATAAAAGTAGCCCAGGCTAGCTTAATGGACCGAGCATTAACTTTTTTATTGATACATAATTCATGTATATCAATAGTTACCTTCATATGTACTTAGTACACTTAGATAAAACAAATGAGGTACTCACGACATATAATAAGAAATCCTTGTTGTGTTTAGAATGACGGATGCGAAAATTCCCCGTTTAGGAATTCCCGGAACTATTTTAAGCCGCCCCGTATAATAATAATAATATGTCTGTTTCAGTGATCATCATAATTTGAGACCTTCGTCCCATTATGAAAACATTTTTTTTCGATCTTCTTTCTTAAACAAAAACTATCATAAAATGTGGTGAAATAGAATTTTCAACGGTTCATTGATATTAGACTATATGTAGTTATCATATAATTTAAAAAAATATATACATGTATTGCAAATTACCAGCATTTAATAGAATTGTTCTGTAGCTAGTATACAATTAATGGCTGTTCAATATTCTCATGTATTGATTTTATTCTAACAAGAAGAATTAAAAAGACTAAACAGATAAACTGCCTGTGTTTTGATGGAAATCATTAAAATAATCTGATTCACTCTGACTCTTTCCAAAATGCTTCATTTATTTCATAAGACAAGAGTAAGCGAATGTGAGCCTGCCCGTCCGTCAATGTCGCCAAGCCATTTATTTACGTAAGTCTCACCAACATGCGTCCGTAGGGAGGCGCTGGGTAGTTGTTGAACCGATGGGTATTGGGGTCTGAAACTTGACCGTACCATGACAGTTTCACTGTGTACAGTGTGGTACATGAGGGTTTTCACCAAGTTGTTTATTCTTTTATTAACACAGGTGTTGGTTTTTATGCCCTGTTTATGAACATTTTCAGCAGCTTTCTCGGTGACTTTTTCTCATGTGACTTGGTCATTCTTTCTGCTTCAGTATGCAGTGTCCAGGGTGCATAGTCCTAGGTGCAGTGTCCATGGTGCAGTGCTTAGGGTTTCGCACCAATAAAGAAGGATGGGGATCACTGGAGACTTTTAAAACCTGAATTAGCCGAAGCTAATTTTCTTTCTTTTCCAGAAGATTAAAACAGCTTCTGCACTTTCAATTACAATAGTACATATTTCCTGTATGATGATAGCAGAGTCCAGGGACCTGAAGGTTTGCACTTCCCCTAGTCTTTCTCCAGTATTTGGTAGTCAATGGATGAAAGCATGTATAAGTCCACTTGCTTGTCGACACCACTGGACTGTGTAGATGATTAATAGGATTTATTACTTCATCTGACCCGATGGTCTTAAATGTCTAGGCAACTAACCTTAAATTTATAGGTAATTGGCCTTAAATGTCTAGGTAGGGGCACTTTTTGCCAAAATATGTACGAAATTTGAGAGTAAACCGTATAGACGATTACACAAATATGAACATTCAGGATTAGATGGACAGAACAAAAAATATAGCACTCACTATCTCTCACTTTCTCTCTCTCTCTCTCTCTCTCACACACACACACACACACACAGACACAAGCATAGCCATGTCAAAGTAAAGTACTCCTTTTTACTAGGAATTATTGTTTTCATCAGGCTTGCGGAGCCGGAGCCGAGTAGCCGGGAGCCGCTATTTTTTGCTGGAGCCGGAGCCGAAAAAATCTGGCGGCTCAACGGATCCCAAATGTTTGTTTTTTTTACAGGAGAATTTTTTTTTTAGCTTTAAAATTCCAAATTTGTTTGATTGATTGCCTCCTACAATTTGAAATGTCATGTTTTACGAACGCCACAACAGTAACAGGCACATCAACACAAGAAATCTTTAATGGGGAATCGTTTTGTGTTCGTTTTAAATCTTGTTTACCCTCCGAAATTTTTTTTAATGGCATGTTATTTTGTTATATATATAAAGTTAAAACAGTTTTATTTCATAGAATAATTGTATCAATCATTTAAAAATAACTTTTTACTACGACGACAAGCGCGTCATTTCGTATTATTATTTGACCGCGAATTTGTAAGAGACTAAAAAAAAAATGGTCGCTTTCTGTATTTAACAATTTTATTATAAATAGAATAGCTCAAATAGGGTAGATAAATTTATAAGGCTGTGGCTATATGGACCCCGGTCCCAATAAAATCCGATTGTTATTCGGACCCGTGGCAAATATGCACTAAGCTTAGCTATATTTAAACTTTATTAGACGGAACCCGAAAAAATAATAATACTGAGTCCGCTTAGTGGAACCCTAGACACTGAGTAACGATTAAATCATACAATATAAACAATTATAAAAATAAACAAAAACAATAATAAAGTTTATGTATAGCTAAGCTAAGTGCATATTTGCAACGGGTCCGAATAACAATCAGACTTTATTGGGACGGGGTCCAAATAAAATCGGGGTTTATTGGTTCCCGGGTCCGAATAGTCACTTCGAATTTATAAATAATAAATATAAATACTGAAGTCTTTAAAATATTTTAAATAATGTATCATTTTACTATTTGCTAATTTGATCATTGAAATAACTTTTTAATACTTATGAAAATGGCGACTAGTGAAACCTCGGTCGAAAATAATGATATGATTCTGGATGCACTGAAATGGTTCGTTTTTAGTTAAACCGATATGCGTATATTTTTCAAGTTCCTGACTATGGGGGTGAACGCGGCAAAATTTGCATAACTTTTTATCAGCGGCATGTTTGCATGGCGCAATTACAAAAAATTTTGTCTCGTGTGATACTATCTTAATAGGGAGCCGGAGCCGTCAAATTTGTGGGAGCCGGAACCGGAAAAAAATTGGTGGCTCCGCAAGCCTGGTTTTCATCCTGGTCAAATGTTAAGTAAGCAGGATAAACCCATGGCGGATGTCATGTATTCATATTAACTTCCTGGAAAAAATGAGAGATCCTAGTGAGTGGAAGAAACCAGCTGCCAAGGAAGGAGAATCTTTTACCTAATAATTGAATGTGTACATATTTTAAAGTAAATAAAGAATATTCAAACATTGATTCACGATCCGTGAAGGTAAATGTACAACAGAAATTGACAGAAAATCGTATATACCTTAGGAAGAATAAAAAGCCCGGAAGTAAATCATGGGGAAAATCAGAGACGTATCGAGTTTTACTCGCGCCCGGGGCACAATACCTTTTTTGCGACCACATCCCAGTGGCTAACCATATATTATATTTAAAATAAAGCTTTTGGCGCCCCTTTGTGAGTAGCGCCCTGGGCATGATCCTCTCTTTGCCCACACATCGCTACGCATCTTGGGAATATACCACTAGAGGAAAGAATATAATAGAAAAACATGCCCAGAGTATAGGTCCGGATAATAATTGATAGACTCAGTCGCCGACTTAGCAGTGAGTGGGACTTTGTTGGCTTCATTATCGTTTACTTTTAATATAGAAGTGTAAAAAATGTGCCGCGTTTTTAAAATCCATTACAGTATAGAAATACGGGATATTTATATTGGTATTTATAGCTCTCAGGGAATTTCCGTTCAACAATTTATGACATCGGTGGCCACACATGAGGTCAGTGAGAGTGACCACTCCGTTATAACATAGTTGGACTATGATGCAGTGCAATTAAAAATGCCAACTTTAACAGTATGTAACAAAAGTTTCGGAAGTCCCTAAACTGAATTTATTTTAGACCTCACAGGCCTCCCTTTCCTCAACGTAAACAAACAAAATTGTATTTCCTTTTCATTTTTCTTAATTTGAAACATCTGACATAAAAATAGTCATAGAGAACGAACCAATCTCCACTGTCACAAATCCCACATGTAAAACGGTTTAGAGCACACACGAATACACTCAAAGTGTACTCTCACACACACAAACCATACACAGACACACATACAGAAACCGTACACACACCAGTTCATGCGTCTGATTAAATATCTTAAGAAAAAGTACAGGTTCCATGACTCATAGTATTACTTCTATCAAAAATGGCACTATGAAATCTATTCCAGGAATAGAAATACAGTCATGTGGATCCAAAGGATGTCAGTCATATGATCTTATTGCGACACATAAGTAGTGAGGTTTCTCCGTAGTTCATCGAAATCACGAAGTTCACCGACTGATACATTTGTGAAAGACGGCTTATCAATGTGATACCCATTGGTGATACCGAAACCCAAAGACACGCGAAGTTGACGCTACAAAGAAGTCGGTGCCATTTATTTATAAATCCTATTCGTCAACTTGTAATGTTATTGAATAAATGTAAAAAAGGTAAAACGCTAAAGTCGAAAATAGCCTTACTTTGTGTGTGTGTGTGTGTGTGCGTGCGTGCGTGCGCGCGTGTGTGTGTGTGTATGACTTTCCCCAGGTCTGGCACTTAGCTAGGTCATGACCCATATAACAGAAGAGAATATTTTCTTTAAGCCCACTTTTAAAAGAAAGACGAGCGATGCGGAAAAAATAATACAAGCGTACATTTTCTTATAGGGGACTACCAGAGTAGGAGCCAACTGCTCCCATTGGTCTCTCGGTCCAAACTATTCAACCATGTATCCCTCCCCCCCCTCCCACTTAACTCATTGATCCCCTCAAACCCCCCCCCCCCAGTTTATTTGTTTGTGTGTTAGTTTTATCATTCCCAGAATCATTCCACTATTCACAGAGTGTTGTTGACATATTCTATATTTACTTCTTCAAGTTTTTTTTTATCCTGAATCGCAGTGGACGGACTAAATATTTAGGTTGTGTATTATATTGGCTAGCCTAGTGTTCAGTTATTTCACGCAGCCAGGGTTAGTAGTATCGAAGTATCGGTATCAGCCAATACAGTATCGGCGATACTTTTTCAGTATTGGTTGCTGTATTGCCGATCCTTTTTGTATCAAGTATTGATTGGTGTATCGCCGATACATTTTAAACGAAAAATTTTCGATACTCGATACCAATACTTTTCTGTTGCCACTATTAGCTAATTGAAGAATAACAATAGCGATTTAATACATTGTTTTAAAAGTAACCTTCATAAATTCAATCACTGCTTGTAATGGTAACCATCAACCCTACCACTATTAATACCACCCACCTCCCCACCAAGACAACTTGGATCACAAGGCTGAAGTTGAATAAAACTTAAAGCGTGCTTGCAGTGCACTGAGTGCAGTTTCCACTCCACTTACTCGGCAGGGTGGGGCAACTTCAATACAGTCAGCTGTTCAGTTTTACTGCACGGCGGCAGAACCGGCTTAATAGTAAAGTTCTGCTGAAGTAGACAGATATCTTGAAGATAACTCATCAGAAATGATGTCATTAGGACCCTACCCAACCTACCCAAGCATTAAGAAACTATATTGCTGAGTTGATCGGCTAGTGAAGGGATTGTATGGTTAGCATAACGCCCAGCCGCCTTTACTTCCCCAGCTTAAAGTCGAGTACTATTTAAAACTGGGTGAACTTGTGGGGAAATTCCCATTGTTCTCACCGAGGATCGAACCCATGACTCTGAAGTCGACAGTCGAGCATCTACACCACTTGGCCATCCGTCAATTACTAAAGTGTTTAGCATTAAATTTGTGCTTTGACATTGTATTTTATTGTTTTCACTTTTTTTACAGATGACACATGTACATTACAGATGACACATGTACATTACAGATGACACACGTACATTATAGATGACACACGTACATTAATTGAAAAACTTGCACTCATTATATTTTAAATAAAAATAGTTTTTGTTCTCAAAAGTATCGGTATTGTATCGGTATCGATTTTGGCAATACATTTTTACTTGAGTATTTATATTGGTATTGGCGATACTATTTTCATGAAGTATTGGTATCGGTATTGACGATACAATTTAAGAGTAATGTTAACAACCCTGCACGCAGCATATAGTCTCACAATTAAAAAACTACTGACACAAATACCGGATAGTCATTATAAACAAAATGTAAATCTCTACATTCAAGTAGTTAAGAACAACATTAGAGTTCCCAAAGTTTTCAACTTATTTCACTCGGATTTCAAGGGTTTACATTAACTCTGAAAATTCTAGAAATAATTACTTTGTAAAATGAATATTTTATTTATTTCTGATCTCAGATTGTTTTTCTTGTTCTAGGTAGAAATATGTTTATGGCAGGACGAATGGTCGAGTGGTGTAGATCTGATGGTCCTGGGTTCGATCCTCGGTGAGGACTAAGGCATTATTCCCGGTCCTGGTGAAATTTGATTGAAAGTCTCCTATGTCCACCCATCTGTGGTTACAGAAACAAATGAATTCTACACTTCATCCACCCCGATGTCCTTTTCTGTCGAGGTAAATCCTCTGAAATGTTATATTTACAATCCTTAAAACCAGCCATACATTACGATCCATACAAGTAACAATGTTAAGGATTAAACGAGTTGTTGGTGTTTGTGTTAGGAGTGGTGGATGCGCTTGAAGCTCTACAGGAATGTACATTTACAACACGGAACTATCTTACGATGATAATAATGTATTTATTCTTAGCACCCTGTACTGTATCTGTATATTAGAACTATGTACCTATTTATCTTAAATGTTCTATAAAACACGGCACACTAAATCAATGCTACTGATGTCACACTTCAGTTCCGCATGTTTAGAATGTTCGGCATTCCCAGAACATAAAAGTTAATACTCTTTCTTTTAAGCGGGTGTTTTGTAGTTTACCAGTGCGTTCCGTGCACTGAGCGATATATTTAACGTGGGATTGAAGGAGTGGTATATGGGACTTAATTGGAAAGTAATATGGAGTGTCGGAGGTCGGTTGTACGCCCCTGAGGCGTCTATCTGGTCACCAAAAAGGAGCGGCATCATGTAGTACCTTAGTACGGAAAATGAATTAGTGCTATATTTTTAGAGTACACCCTCTAGCTATTAACGCTAGTTACACGACTTTAACCATGGTCTACTGTTTAGTTGCCAAAACGTGTGCATATATATGTACTTGGTCTGATATAAAGATTTATTGAAAACATTTTTATATAATATACAGTAAACGTATTCGATAGTATAAAGATTAAATAATTTCAGATAGATTCATTGACGCAGTCGGTGAGAACGTATTCAAAAAGTATAATCAAACCTATGCAATGAGGACTTTTGCATTGATAAAGACAGAGAGAAGATCAAATTTAATATTCCTTTAATTTGATTTTTGCTTATTTGTTCAAATATTTTTCACAATAAATAATTACATTCATTTTTTAATAAAGTTTAATAAAAAAATTCACTTTGAATGATTTATTTTAATTTCCAAGCAATGCCATAAGAAAACACATATAATTAATAAATAACAATCATATGCAATAATACATTCAATCATTCATTCCATTGTTTCATTTAAATGCCATTAGTTGAAAGTAATGGACATACAGATGAATTTGTCGCTCTTTGTATTTGTAGTTCAGCTATTAACTAGTGTTCCGATTTTTTATCCCTTCCAGTTTTTAATATTGTTTACAAAACTCTTTGCAGAACGGTTACTCCAACGTACTCTCTTCCAAAACCATTATAATTTATCAGGTAAAGAAAACTGTGACAGTTCCGAGAATTTTTTTATTACAAGACGGACAATGTGTGAATTTACTGGAACAATCTTTACATGTGTACATCTCTCCACACGGTAGAAATAAATCTTGAATCGGAGCCACATTACAAACTTTACATTTCATTAATTGTTGTAATACTTGGTTTTCTTTTTGCAGTAAACTCCTCGTAATATCATATTGAGTCATTTGACTTGTTTCGCGATTCTCCGTCAGCGCTCGGCTGATTCCGTTTGTTCGTGAATCTGAAGAGCTCCTCGATGGTTTCTGAGTATCTGTTATAGAAGGGACATGGTCTCTCACTGGATTAATGGAGTCTACTGTATGATTTATTGGACTCGTGATGGTTGCAGTGACCACACCATCGTGGTGTACAGGATCATATGATGGACGCGGTTGTGCAAATGTACACACTCGGCCATGAAAGGTGACGTCATCGGGGCTCTCGCTGAAGTGACTGAGATCCACCCTGTTGCCGCACCCGGCACAGATAACGTCAGACCCACTTCCCGGATAGTAGAATCCAGACTCGGAGAATTTAGCGAAGGACACTGTCTCGGGAACCGGATATGTGACGTAACGATAAGAGGCCAGCCTGGTCAGTTTGTTGACAATATCCCGAGGGTTATCTGCTCCCATCTGATGTAACAGCTAAACAATTCTTGGAAAACAACAACTGGAATATACAAAAATAATAAAACATAATTAAAACAGGCTGAAATAAAAAAAGAAATAAACTATGATACAAAAATATTTTTTTTAAGACTGCTTCAAATTAGTGTTAACAAACGCAATGTCCAACGCAGACCTGTTTGTAGGACAGGGTAAAGGCATAATGCAAAAAAAAACTACATTTGGAGACCAAACTCAAATACAAATGTCGGGTTACACTCATTGTACGAAGATGAGTTTGTGAGCCTTTGGATTATGAACATCTGGGAATCTTGACATATGTAAATCAGGTGCTACTGTCAATAACACTGGCAAACATAATAAAAGTCTCTATAGGGAGAGCCTAAATACTGGGGTGTGGTGGGGGCGTCTGGGCTGCCGAATTACTTTGGAATAAAAGCCAGCCGCATAGCTATATTAGTACAGGTTAATTAGTGATATAGTTCCTTGTTAATGAAAAATAATGATATCGGGTCATTCGCTTTTTAAACAAACGTGCGACATAATAATTTCGTGCTCATTTGAAAAGTCTGTAAAAGTAAAATATCAATCAACTCATTTATGCCTAGCGTAAAACAAGTCTTCTGTCATTTATATAGTCAACACCCTTGTTGCAGATCTATATCCTATTTTTTGATGGTTGATAGGATTGGCAGTTGAATCCGCAACCCTAAATAAAAAAAAGGAAGTGTGACGCAATCTTTTTTTGGAAAAAAAATGTACTTAAATAGCTTTTATGATCATTCCTGGCCTGTATTTAAAAACAAAAAAAAAAGTGTGTTTAGTTTTTTCGCTTATCCTACGGAACCAGGAACCATAGGATCAAAGATGTGTTTAGTTTTTTATTCCTGCTTTATATATAATGGTTTTGGCTGGTGCGGAGTCTTGTTTTAATTTTTTAAATATATTTTCATTTTTTTTCATCACAAATGATACATAAACCTTGCAGATCATTGAATGCTAATATTTACCGTGCGTACACTAGTTATTTTTTTTAAATGTACAGTATCAATACGTAGTGAAGGAAATATATCCTGCTATAGTTTTAGAATTTTGAGGAATAATTATTATTAGCCGAAAATCAGAAAAGTTTGATAAATTTAAGCGAAATTTAACTGAGCATAGGTCCAAATAAGCTTACAAAACAACATCAAAAACAATCTTTCTGCTAGAAAGAAGACACTAGTCACAATCAAACTAATTAACTGAGGTACTGTAATTTTTGCTTTATGGATGCACATTTTTCTAAAATCGTGGCTGCCTTTTTTTTAAAAATTGTTTAGGTCATTGAGTTAGGTGGCAGGTTTTGTGTAGGTCATCATACCAAGTGGCGTAGCTAGCGTTAGTGGTGCCCGGAGTGTATTCGAAACCGTGCCGAAAAGTTCTAAGTTTCGACACAGTTTCGCATCTTACTGGAGGAAATATTAGGTGCAAGATGGGGCGGACCACTCCCTCCGCACCTGGTCATTTCGTTGTTCTTGAAGGTCACTATTGAACGATACATATTTCAGTCCCTGTAGCCGAGTTTGTAATGGCCATTGTGGCACCACATATGGTAGGTGACAAGACTGGCTGAGACTGACCATTGGGGCACCACATAAGGTAGGTGACAAGACTGGCTGAGACTGACCATTGATGCACCACATAAGGTAGGTGACAAGACTGGCTGAGACTGACCATTGATGCACCACATAAGGTAGGTGACAGAACTGGCTGAGACTGACCATTGATGCACAACATAAGGTAGGTGACAGGACTGGCTGAGACTGACCATTGATGCACAACATAAGGTAGGTGACAAGACTGGCTAAGACTAGCCTCATAACTAAAGCACGACCGCTATATCTGCCCTCGGAAATCGCACTATCGGTGATGGTGGGGAATTTAGAAGGGCACCATGAAAACCGTCCCCTTTGTATTTTAAAGGATCTAAGAGATTTCATCTCATCATTACAAGAACGTCTCACACACACACGCACACACACGCGCGCGCACACATCGATCTGTACATTTTTTTTTCATCAATTGACTAAAGAATGTACAGTACGTAAATAGATATTATAAAATCTAGACATTATTGCTACTAGCAATAGTTGAGTGATAAAATTTGAAGTTACCTATCTGCCAGGTGTTCGCTAACAATACACCACCGCTTAGAAGATGTTTGCTTCCTATCAACTAAAACGGTTCTTACAGATCCCACTATTGGACAACAGAACACATCGACTCACTGTTGCATCACTGTCAACCTAACTGACACGTTGTCAGACTAACAGTCATGGTCTGGTTCCATATTATCAATGACTTCAGATATTTTTTTTTAGATATGACATACTCTAATCCCCTTCACAAACACACACCAATATGTACAAACACTTTGAAGAAAACTGAGATAAGAAAATTATATGTATTAATAATTATACTTTTAACATAATCGATACTTCGTCTGACTTGTCTGTAGATGAGAACACACACACACACACACACACACACCAGAGATGAGCGCACAGCTGACGCGTCCGCTTGCGGACGCAGATCCGCAGACTTTTCCGAATCTGCGGACTGACAGCGGACGCATTGTATGGTTAAGTTGCGGACTCGCGGACTGACGCGGATCTTCTTTAGCGTTACCATAAAAAAAATTTCAAGTCATTTAAACAGCTAAATTTCAGCTATGCGGACGCGCGGACTGGTCCGCAGACCAATGTTGTAAGATTCTGCGGACGCGGACGCGGACGCGGATCATTGATAGAAATCCGCGGACGGACGCGGACGCTAAATTTCAAGATTCGCACACCTCTGACACACACACACACACATATATATATGTAACTATATTGCTGATAAGAAACCAAAGACAAATATTTGAAGTCGATAATGCGTAATACTTCAATGAGTCAAAATAAATTGAGACAAATGTAATTTTCTTTACTCACTGGATCAGAAACTATTGGAAGCGAATCCCTCTACTATTGGCTTAGATGTCCCCCCCCCATTACTGTTATCGGCTTTCTAATAGTGGAGATATACAACGGCAATGAATTAGGAAACCATCCCCGTAGTGTGAAAACTCTACAGCAGGGGCCAGGCATTCTACAGCAGGGGCCAGGCATTCTACAGCAGGGGCCAGGCATTCTACAGCAGGGGCCAGGCATTCTACAGCAGGGCCAGGCATTCTACAGCAGGGGCCAGACCAATAGCAGGGGGGAGGTTAGGTAATAAATGTTACTAAGCAGTGCAAATAAGCAGAGGGGGCAAGACAAAGCGTACGGTGGGGCCCGGCCCCCATGCCCCCCCCCCGCGCACGCTACGGGTCTGTAGGAAATAAATCCGTCCATTGAAATAAATATCATATTAAACTTGAATGATAGATAAAAAAAAGTGTCGTCCCGGCCTTTAGAAAACTAGAGTACATTCGTTTCAGTGACTTTTATTATGGAAAGCCGCGCCACCAAATTTCTTGTTTATTATCAAGGATTATGGTGACCTATAACTATTAAGCTTTTATTGTATGATAAAAAAAACTTTTTAATCAGTATGGTCTTCCTCGTCAAAAAGAAATATTGCACGCTTGTATCATGCTTAGATTCGTACCGAATTAAAAAAAAATACTTGGTAACAGACTTATAATTACACAAGGTCTTTATTAATTAATGTATTTTTTAATCATACCAATATTTATTCTGGTGTCTTTCAGGCTCTGGACGTTGTACTTGAAGGAGGGTCTCTGTGCTTTGTCCTTGTGGGCTCTCAGTTTCAGCTTCACGGTACCCTGCACTAGGTGGTGGTCCGATGCAGCGTCTACTCCTCGTTTCACCCTCACATCCAGAATAGCTTCTCATCCACTTGCGGCCGATGGGGATGTGGTCTATCTGGTTCTTAGTTTTTCCATCAGGGGATATCCAGGTCTTCTTGTGGATGTTTTTGTGAGGGAAGATGGTGCCTCCAATGACTAGGTCATTGAAAGCGCAGAAATCCGTGAACAGTTCTCCGTTGTTTTTCATATCCCCGATGCCATGTTTGCCCATGATGAACTCTTTATTGGTGTTGTCGTTGCCTACTTTGGCGTTCATGTCCCCCATCAGTATCTTGAGGTCTCTTCTGTGCACTTTGTCAATGGTATTTTGTAAGGCACTGTAGAAGTTGTTTTTCTCTTCTTCATCTGCCGTGTTGTTGGGGGCGTAACACTGTAAGATGGTGACATTTCTTCCCTTTGACTTGAGTCGTGCTGTCAGTATCCTTGCAGAGACAGGCTCCCACTCTATCAGTGCCTTGGCTGCATCTGGTGTCATGAGCAGTCCAATTCCCTGTACATGTTCTTCCTCTGGTCCAGAGTAGATGATGGTTTCTCCACTTGCCAATTTGGTTTGCCCATTTCCATTCCATTTTTTATTGTATGGTAAGGTAAACCTTTTTGATCAGTATGGTCTTTCTCGTCAAAAAGAAATATCGCACGCTTGTATCATGCTTAGATTCGTACCGAATTAAAAAAAAAATACTTGGTAACAGACTTATAATTACACAAGGTCTTTATTAATTAATGTATTTTTTAATCATACCAATATTTATTGAATTCCCGATATTTAATTTTTTTTTTCATTTCGATTAATCAATGTCTATTATTAACATTACTGTAAGTAAGAAATGTTCGTCACTTGATTCTATATAACAACTAGCGGGGCGGCATTTACAAAAAAAAAATATACACCCAAACGCCGCCCCCTCCCCCGTTGACCTCATGCACATCCGCCAATTGCTGACATTTTATTGCATCTTATTTTACATGTCGGACAGAGACCTCTATATATTCAGTAGTGTTATTTTTTTTCTGGAATGACAGCTGAACTAGTGAGACTTGTTTACGTTAACTACACAGCTGAACTAGTTAGACTTGTTTACGTTAACTAAACAGCTGAACTAGTTAGACTTGTTTACGTTAACTAAACAGCTGAACTAGTTAGACTTGTTTACGTTAACTAAACAGCTGAACTAGTTAGACTTGTTTACGTTAACTAAACAGCTGAACTAGTTAGACTTGTTTACGTTAACTAAACAGCTGAACTAGTGAGGCTTGCTTACGCTAACTGTTACACTGACTGCATACCATCTATTATATCAAAGAAATAATACACAACCTGCAAGTCGATTATATTGCTAGTAACATGATGAGAAGCTTTCCTGCAAACTTATTCACCGAATGCACTTCAAAAAAAAAATTGAATGTTAATAATCGAGATCCATATAAAGTGAAAGCTAAAAGATATAATGCAATTCAAGGATCAGTTTGCTATGAGATACCGGCGTGCGCCAGGTGGCTCTGAGTAAGTGAGAATTGGGCTTACCGTGATAACAAGTTGTCATCCAGAAGGTTAGATCACACTAAATATTTCAGGCAACTGGTAACATCGCGTCAAATAAAAGGTAATTAAAATAACAATTTACTACTGTATCAAATTGTTTTTTTTTTTAATTTTAGTATTTAAATAACAATACATACAGATGAGAAAAAATACACTTCTAACACGACAAAGGCATGTGTATCATAAGTTTTTTTTGTCATCGTTGTATAACAAAGGGGGTAAACATTTAAACAAGAAAAAGACAGACTTTACAGTAAGTCTAATGTATACTCAAAGTAACGATTCGAGTACAAGCTGAATGTCAATTCATAGGGTCATATAGACATCTGTATATCTCGAAACAGTAATAATACAAATCGTACATCAGTAATAATATCTGAGATAAAGTAAGAACACGTATTTCTAAAGAAATTGTTCAAATTAAAGAGTCCGTGAGGGATAGCAGATGAAATGTAGAACTAACCTGGTGAGTACACACCACATATCAATTTTAGGCTAGCACAGTGTACATGTACTGGAAACAAAAAAAAACACTGTCCCACTGTCCGGACGTCGACCGACGACGGCTAGGCATCTCACGGCCATTCGTTCGTCCATATAAAGAAATGACCTTATATAACTTACAAAACAAAACCTGACATTACAGAAATGACTTTATATAACTTACAACACAAACCTGACATTACAGAAATTACTTTATATAACTTACAACACAAACTTGACATTTCTCACTTATCCAACACTTTTATAGAGCAGTAAACAAAAAAAAAGTTTCCTTTAACCTAATGGACCATCGGGGCCGATGAAGTGTAGAATTCATCTGTTTCTATAACCACTGTATATAAAGGGATTGTTTGGTTAGCAAAACTCCACAGCTTAAGATATGTACCCATCTAAAGCTGGTGACTTGTGGGATATTAACCAAACTATCACTATAGTATTAGAGTTTTTCTGTTGCTCGCCCCCCCCTCCTCACCCGTTAGAGCCGTAGTTCATAATCTAGTAGAAACAAATACAACGTAAATATATTAAGTTATATATATATATATATATATATATATATATATATATATATAGGCATATATATATATATAATTCAAAAGCATTAATGAGAACTAAGTAATTATTTCCAAACAGATGTCATCATTTATACATGACATTTGTAAGATAATTTAGCTATAAACTAGGTAAACTATTTCGTTAAAGATTTCGACATTTAATTGCAATAATCATTAAGAATTACTAAGATGATTGAAGTAACCACGTATATATAAGATGTTATCTATTTCTCCATGTATTTCCCGATTATATGCATCGGTAATTTCCGAAATGACAATCACATTACTTCTGCAATACGACAAGTTGTGTCACCTGAATGAGTTAGTTATGGAGTTAGTAGTATCGATGACGTGAGTTACAACATAAATTAAAGAAAATATTGATCTGTTCATTAATTCTGCTTACCGGATATTTTCTCATACATTAGATCAACGGTGTAAGAGTAAACTGAAATTTAGACATGTAAAATATTGCATTTATAGTAAAAAAAAATTCTTCGCTGATTAAGGCACTTTTTTAAATCTGATTCGTCATGATTATATCTCATTCTTTGATTACTGCGTAGTGGGTGATAACCAGGTATTGCCCACATCTGGTGAAATCTTTTATTATGTTTGACTATTGATTCGTTGAAATAGCGACGAACAAAAAAAAATAAATGCGTAGAAAAAGTTTTGAATGGCATTCAAATTTTATTTCATTTTATTGATACATTTATTACACACAGGATAAATATTTAGGGCGGGGGTGCGGCTCTACGCCCCGGTAGGCACCTTCTTTTACCGCCAGAGCGGGGGCGGCATTTTCACCTCGTTAGTAGATTTTGGCGTCGCAATGGGTTGGTAGTGGGTGGCAATGAGGCGGAGAATTCAGAGTACATCCCGGGCGTCACTTGCGATGATTATCCCGTTGTGTGTAGGCCTTAATTTTTTTTTTTGTTGTTTTTTTTTAAACTTATTAGTAAACAAAGGCCCGGTACCCGGACCGGCTAATAGGCACGCATTAGCTAATCGAAGTTCTTCCCAGGGATTGATACATCTTGTCTGCCGTCACTGTGGGTACTATGTCATTACAGAATTATGTCAGAGGTGCAATTGTCATTTCTTATTTGTTGCTACATGGCAGAAACATCTTGACTAAATAGATTACTGCAAGGACCTAGTACTAGTAGATAATTCCACTGTTACAAACTGAGTAGACCAGCGACTCTATTTATGTATAGAATAGATTCAACTAATTAACATGTCTCTTTACTATGCAAGAATGGAACCAGTGGTCATGTGGAGTAGGCCCTCGATTGTAAACCTGAAGATCACGGGTTCGATCCTTACCAATAGATTTTTTTTGTTCAGGTCGTGGTGTGAAAGTCCCTAGGTCCACCCAATTTGATTGGGTACATGACAATAGTTGGGTAAGCGTGAGTGTTGTGGTAGTCACCTACGTATGTCTCACGTGGTGCCTTCATTGTAAATGAACTATCGGCTATGGCGGTTATGAATGAAGGGCGCCATAAAACCCTACCATTAGTGGTTTATATGATGTAAAGAGATAAACATTTCATTATTACATGGCCCTTCCTTTAAAAAAATGTCCATGAATAGTCGTCTATCACTTATTAACTATAGCATTTAAAATGTGATATTGTATTCAACTTAATTAATACAGAAGTAAAAACAACTATCACCAACTAATTTGAAAGAAATTTAAAATGAGCGAATTCCTTTTATCTATATGTATATGCTGCTAAATGTGATTGATTACATAGATTCCCCCCTCAATATATGTTGTTGTTACAGTATTGTTTTGTTTTGGCCTAGGGACTTGTAGATTGAGACATACCATAGATATGTCGCTGATACATGCAGTCTTATTTCCATTCCCTCAATGACTAACAATTGGAATTCTTCTTTTCTTAAAAATAAAAATATTCATCAAAGTAAAGAAAAAACCAGCATACAAAACAAAAAAAACATTTATGAGAACAAATAAAATTATTATAAAAAATGTATAAATGATTGTAAATGGAATGTCAATGGACAATATAAAAAAAACTCATATAATGCACTTTAGATTGAAATATAGAATCACATGTGAATTGTAAAATGAGAAAGTCAATTCGCTTTTTTATGTAAAGAAAACTGTGACAGTTCCCAGAATTCTTTTCCCACAAGACGGACAATGTGTGAATTTATTGGAACAATCTTTACATGTGTACATCTTTCCACACGGTAGAAATAAATCTTGAATTGCAGCCACGTTACAAGCTTTACATTTCATTAATTGTTTCAGCGCCTGGTTCTCTCTCTGAAGCAAGCTTTTAGTTGTTTCAAAGTTTGTCCTCGGAGTTGCTTCGTGATTGTCCGTAGTTGATCTGCTGATTAAGGTCGATGTTGGAACTAAAGCACTTATCGCACTTCGTGGAATCCTCGTAACAGATCGGGAAATTCCGTTTATCGATGTGATTTGTATCACGTCAGAGACACTGTCAGTCTGAGTCAGTACCTCAAGTTCCTGAGAATCGTTCAGTGGTTCTGATTTCATGAACGAACACCCGACGTTGTGGTACTTATGGTCACTAGGGTCGGTTGTGAAATGTGTGAGATTCACTGTCTTCTTGCAGCCGGTACAGATGACTACACACTCACTTCCCGGGTAATAGAATCCAGACATGGATAAGTTCATTGGATAAACGGAGTCTGGGAGGAGACCTTCGGGGAGACGGCGAAATGATGCTAGTCTCGCCAGGTAGTTTTGTGGAGTCAAACGACTTTGACCAGCTACTGCCATCGGTTGATTGCTGTCGCATGACTCATAAAATCTGAAAACAAAAGTAAATTAACAAAGAAGTTAACCAGCTGGTGAATCAAATTAAATCAAACTATTTATTTGAATGAAAAACATACTTTGGTTCATGAAAACATAAATGGAACGGTATTTTAGCATCCCGAAATGAAATACTTATGTCAGATTATCAGGAGGGTCTGATATACAGATAGGCCGAGGCCTGGGGCCCCAGCTTAAAAAAAATGTTGAGTTGTATACACACAAAAAAACTATACTTAGCAATGTTTTTTTTTTATTTTTTTTCAAAATGCGGCCTCAAATTTGTGTTGGCCTAGGGCCCATAAAGTAGTAGATCCGCCTCTGTCAGTACCGGCATATTTCAGTAATATCCGCCTCTGTCAGTATCGGCATATTTCAATAATATCCGCCTCTGTCAGTACCGCCATATTTAAATCTACGGACATTTTTCTAAGTGTTCAAGAATAAAATTGAAATAAACTATAATGTGTTTATTTTTCAATTCACCACAAAAAAATATGCATTTTATAAACATTAAATAAATAAAAATTCATAAAAGATAAACCAACATTATATATTTTGGTTTACGATGATACAAAGGCATAGAACTTCTGATATTTTATAGAAGAGAGTTCTATTTCAATGTGTTATGCAATATGATCTATAGCCTAGATTATTGGAGCTTTGACATCTATAGCTAAGGGGCAAAACAATAAGCCAAGAGAGTTTTTTTTTTTTCAATTATTATAACTGGTGAGCATGCGCGCATATTGTACTGCTGAGAATGTGGCTATTGAATTATCTCTTATTAAATGTTTCATTTATAATTCAATTAACACTTAGAGAAATAAAACGCTCAGGTGTTCGTACTAAAAGTGATTTGGTCAGACAATGCCCAACATAACAATACCTGAGTGCCCAATATCTCAGTATTGCATAAGGATATGTCTCGCTTGCAATCAGCCAATTGGCATCATTGATAGTTTTCACATGAGTGTACGATAACCCCCCCCCCCCGGACTAAAAACCCCAAACGGAAAAAAAGCCTTTAAAATATGTTTCATATCATTTAAAAATGTAATGAATGAACGTTATTTGTTTTATCTCATGTAAATATAATACGAAATAAAGCCTAATTGGATTTTAAAGTTTGATTGTTTGAAATAATAATTATTTGCTCAGACATATACGATCTAGGTGAAAAGTTTACCTGCATGAGCGATGTATACCTTTCAACACACAGATTCAGTGGCGCAACCAGCAAAAAATGCTGGAGGGGGGGGCTCACGTATAGAAAAAAAATGCAGGGGGGCTCACATATAAAAAAACGACAGTTTATATAGTAAAATATGTATGATGAATTGGTCTGAGGGGGGGGGGGGCTCAAGCCCCCCCTGCCCCCCCTCCGGTTGCGCCAATGCACAGATTACACCAGATTTTTTTTTTTTAAATTGCTTCTAAACTAGCTTTTAAACTTTATTTTTGTTGATTAAAAACTGTTTTGTGTCATCCATAAAATAAGATTGAAACTTTAAA
>JAGDYQ010000060.1:3622556-3638967 GCA_021962125.1 Bulinus truncatus | reverse complement strand
AAAGTTTAGCTCTTGAAGTAGCCAACCTATAAAGTAAATAATTTAATTAATATGTTAAATGTGTAATCTTAATATTTTTTTTAAGTTTTAAAGAAAAAAATTAAATGTTTATTATCGAAAAAGACGTTGAAAAAAATGTAATCGATAAATCTTCCACCGAGAAGGTGATTTTGGACAGGGCATTAGGTGATGTAAAAGAATTTATGAAATATCTAATGTGTGTGATGACGGATGTAACCGTACGCGTGTTTTTTTTTTGGGTTGGCGCTACACCTAAAGGAAGTGGGGGTTTACTAGGGGACGGTTATCATGCTTGCTGGATCCCCGCGGAGCTCTGTGAGTTGGGGAAGGGGCGGGGAGACTGGACATTAAAGGCCCCAAAAATGGGGGAATCATTATTGGGGATTAGACCCACCCCCTCCACGTGAGAGGAGGGCGGGGCTCCAACTGAATTGACTGAATGATTAATATATGATTGTGCAATGTGCCAAATTATATGAAGTGCATACTTACATTGCGGAGTGAGAATAAACTAAAAAAAGAAAAAAAAAATTATCAGGGGTGGGCAACTATTCCTCGTCGCGGGCCGCAATGGATTGGTAAATTTAAGCGGTAGACCGGATCAATAGCAGATGGATGGAACATTGAAATGAAAAAAAACAACAACATATATAACATGAATCTCATAACATATGATTCTAGTGCTGAGGTTCTCTTTGAAGGCTTAGTTTGACAATGGCTGATCTAGATAATATATTTCATTTGCTGAAATTGGTGGTTGTGTTAATCAATTATTGAATGTAATGAAACGATGTCTCAGATGAGTGTGACGTCATATATGTTTTCCTTACATTATAAATTTGTGTCCCTTATAAAGAAACGAGTCAAATATTCCTGGCGTCGATTTTTCCCCTTTGAAGCTCATAAAATAGTTTGTCCTATTGCATTTCACGATAAAATTACTAACGTATATTTATAGCTAGTTTCATGTGAACTTTAATAAAGTAATGCCATTAAAATAAAAAAAAAAAAATTAGTGATACCAAGCTACTTACAGCTTTCTAAATGTTATCCCCTAAGTTGGGTACAAGGACGGAAATTTGTGTTATCCTTAAAGAATTATCCAGAAATAGCTATAACAACAAAAATAATATCTGGTTCTATATCAAGGTAACTCAAATATAGTCGAGATCTTTAGATGTTATGAAGAGTTATGACCCGCTACATTGTACATGTATTTTTGTATCTGCCGTAAGCCATTGTTGTTGTTTTTGTTGTTGTTGTAGTTGTTGTTTTGAATACAGAAGAAAACATAAGGTGTCCGTTTAATACATTGCAGACGTTGAGCAAATACAATATTAGAGTGGGCTTAACGTTGCAGATATAAACACCCTACTACTGAAGTGCATAATAACCTTAAACCCCAGACTGTTGTCGGTAACATATACACTTGTTTACTCGTCTGTCGTACGTATTGAAAGCCGTTCGTATACCAAGTAAGCCCATTCACACACACACACAAACACACACAAACAAACACAAACAAATACACACACACATACAAGACTACTAAAGATCTGGAACTTTTATTCTACATCGATATCGGCGATACAGGTAAAAATATATATTTTAGAAACATGAATAACTGTACCTGTGATCAAGGACGCCGCTAGTTGGGGGGGGGGGGGGAGAGAGGGCGCAAGCGTTGTCAGAGGAGTCACCTTTGTGGGGGTGATAGTGGGGGAGAGGCTAGTCAATTAAAAAATGTACAAACATGGAAAGAATGCACAACAAGATTATAAGATTAAAAAATACTAAATTGTGAATCAAAAAATATTTTAATCAAACTAATTATCAACCATTCTGAAAAAAGTTACGTACATTTCGATTCAATTGTTCAATTGTCCGTTAATTTCAGTTAAAAAATCAATCAATCGAACAGCAGCTCTAAAAATATAAAAACACCTTAGTTTATATTTCTTTAAATAAACTGTAATCATGCAACAGAAATCATCAGTAACTTCTAGCCTACATCTTTTTCCAACAAATGCAGATTAAACTTACAGCACCGACATTTTGTTTACGTTTAGTAAGGTTAACGAAAAAAAAAGTAATTACTGTATTGAAAACAATTACTCCTTACCTTTTCCACACACTCACAAGTAAACTGATAGACATATTTGCCTTTACGATCAACATGTTTATGGGTTTTCCAATTGTGAATGAAGTTAAAGGTCATACGGCCTTTTATATTTAGACCATATTTAGACCAAATAACATTATTAAAAATTAAAAGATTGAACTTATTTAATTTAAAGATGAATAAAAGGAACGGATAAAATTGATACTACATCTAACATGACTGCTGTTGTGCGGTATTGATTTATATCATTTGAATATTTTTGTTGATTTATTTGGTAATTTCCTTCTTTTAGATGAGGAGATGGCTGAAGCCACGGACACTTCAATGTTGGGCAATGCACTTAGTCCAGTTATACGCTTGACATGAATTCGTGGTTTTACGCATGTACCATGTGGTGCGAGCCACAGAATATTTACGTCTTTTTCAAGTTGACCCAATTTTTTTGTTTTTCTTTATTTTTCTAAGGAAAAAAGGTGAAGGAAATCCTTTTTTTTTTTTAAATAAAAATTACAAGGATGTATAAATCACTAAAAAGTGAGATGGTCAAATTTATGTCTGTCTGAATTGTCTGCCCTTCGCCAAATAAGGAGGGGGGGGGGGGGGGGAATACAGGAGTTTCCATGTTACTAAAATAAACAGGTCAAGGCTGTTGTTGTTAAAAATGTTTGGAATCCTGAAAAAACCCCGAAAGGGAACCTAACCATCAGATTCGATAGATTTTCGTGCTGGGGGGGTTTGGGGCCTTTGGGGGCATGGGGTCCCTAGGTGATCGACTACTCCCATAACTCTGTAAAGGTGATGCGAAAAAATCGTTATAAAGAAATAGTCAATTTCTTTGCAAATGCCCACAATAACTTTAAAAGAAAGATACTTGTGAATCTCGTTTCCAATAACATTAAAACTTTTAACATAAACATGCATCTTATCATGGGGTCTACCCAGTCTCTTAAATTAAGGAATTTGTAATCACAAACTACATTTTTATTTTATATTTAACATCTTGAAAGTGAAGCGGTGGTATATTGCAGGAAGTATTGATCAAAAAAGTTTCATCAGCACTCACACTGGTTTGTTTCTCAGAGGCTGTGTCAAACAAGCTCTACTTGTTTACATACATCACTGGTCAATTTAGTTAAAGTGGGCCCGAAAAGTTCTTTTTTTCTAGCCCATAGGTTTTTTCCGTTCAGAAGCGAGTAAATGTTTGTTATGTAACATCTGTATAAAATAGGTTAAGTTCTCTATCAACATTTGATACGATGTAATACTTCTAGGACTTATGAAGTCATACATATGAGTGGAATGTGTATGCAGTCAAATTCTAGGAAATGTTAACGTTGTAAAATAAGTATTTTATTAAAAAAAAAATTGCGAAACAGACTTAAAGTGAGTAAAAGTTTATTGGACGCTCCCTACTGGGTGGCCGAGTGGTATAGATTTCTCAAAACTGTCGACCTGAGAGTCCTGGGTTCGATCCTCAGTGAGGCCATGGAATTTTCTAGGAGTTAGATTTGCTGCAAAGTCGTCCCACAAGTTCACCCCGCTTTTAAATGGGATTGCCTGACTTAAGTTGGGGAAATAAAGAGCGGCTGGGCGTTAGCCGCTAACCACAAAATCCTTTACCATGCTTAGGTTATAGAAACAGATGAATTCTACCTTCATCTGCTCCGATGGCACCCGTTGGGGCCTAAGGGAACTTTAGCTTTTACTGGTATCGACTCCCCTACCCACATATCCCTCCCTTTCTCTCTCAATCTCTATATCTCTATCCTTCTCTCTCTCTCTCTCTCTATTCTCTCACTCAAAATTTCCTTTAAATGCAGTGGCACCTCAATGAGCCGGGCAGTAAAGTGCAACCATAATTGAATGATATTTTTGTTTATTTATTTGCCGAATTTCTTTTTTTAATGAATTCAATCAAAGAATTTCACAAACGCAGTGGCTCCGGCACCAGCCATAGACCATTATATTAGGGTATAAGGAACATGGCATATATAATTTTTTTTCCGGGATTAGGGTTAGGGATAGGGATAGGGTTAGGGATAGGGTTAGTGATAGGGTTAGGGTTAGGGTGTGGAGCAATAATATCTATGGCTGGTACCCGAGTAAAAATACGGGTTCTGTCAGGGACAGAACCGTAGCCACTCCGTTTCACAAAACCGAAGAAAAAAAAATAAGTTTAAACAAATGGAGTAACATTAAACTCAAACCATAGACATTTATCCTCGGCTGTGCAGAAAATTGTTTCCATCACCGGCACTGGTTTTTTTTTTTATTAAATCGAGCACTGCATAGGAACGTAAAGAGAATTTTAATAAGAACTAAGACTTTTAGAAGACATAGAGAAGAAGTCCACTTGTTCTATAACTCCAATACACTTTTATTTTAATGCAGATCCTTATAATGCTGAGGATTTCATCTCTTAGATGAAACCACTGATGGGGCGATTATAAGAGTGCTCATCTTTCACCTCTTTCATAGTCGAGAGTGCAATGACAACGGAGGCACAACAGGAGATACTCGTAGTTGACTAGCGCTACGGAATGGAACAGAGAACAACGGGATTCGAACTGTGCAGTCGAACGTCATTTCCAACAAGCTCCCCCCACCCTCCTTCATCAAAAACTCTTTTAGTGGTCACTAGGACTGACCTGTTGTCCAGACCGAGTACGATGTGGAGAAAACAATATGACTTTATTGTATAAAGCCCAGTTTTATCTTTTCCGATCCTGTTTAGAACAAAGTGAGTTTGGGTGAAGGAGAAAGTGAATGTGTTTAGTGAGTCAGTGTGTATGTGTGTGTGTTAGTGTGTGTGAAGCTGACAGCTGTTGGCTTAGTAAATTATGTGAAAATAATATGTCATTGTCTATGCGATAAACATATGGGCAAGTGATCTGAATAAGTGTGTTGATTAGTGAATATAAAACAGGAAAGTGAGTCATTGTTGGCAGTGAGAAGGTTACGCCGTGTTTAAGTCAACGACAGCAATTGGATTATCTATGAGCTAATTAAATGTTAAAATGAGTATGTGAGTGAGTCAGCCAACGGACGATTGAGTGAGTCACAGAGTGAATCTACAGCAGATTTATTGAGTCAGCGAGTGTGTATTTAAACGACTTTTTAAATGAGTCAACTGGTGAATGGAGTCAGGACTGTGTGAGAGATAGAAAATGTAGATAGCTGAGATGGTTGAAATGAAACAAACGATGTTGCATATATTTACTGTTAGTTACATAACAAACGATGTTGCATATATTTACTGTTAGTTACTTAACAAACGATGTTGCATATATTTACTGTTAGTTACTTAACAAATGAATCAACTTGCAGGATTAAAGATGATTTCAAAGTCACAGTGCAGGTGTTTTATTGTCAATGTATGTGCATTAAAGAGGTAATTGACTTTAGTTGGATAAGTAAATGCGACTGGGCGTTGTTCTAACCGCACTTTACCTTTAAATACCGTGGTTACATAAACATATAACTTATACACTTCATCTTCACCGTTGGCCTTTTGGGCAGGCCCGTAGCCAGGTCAAAGTAAGCAGGGGGGCACCAATACCCAGCAAGGGGGTACCTTCTCATTTTAGTTACTTTTTCTTTAATTTTTCCTCTTTTTCTTCTTTTTAAGCAGGGGGGGGGCACTCCACACCTAGCGGGGGGGGGGAGCACGGCCTTCCAGTGCCCCCCCCCTTGGCTACGGGGCTGCCTTTGGGGCTAAGAGAACTTTACTTATAACCATAAATCATTCATTACACTTTATTAAAAGTTTTAAAAAATCAAAATTTCAACCATTAGTTATACACTCACACAACATATTCAATCTACCTAAAAATAAATACTAACAGTGTGGAAAAAATTGCCAGCTATTTTTTTCACAAAATGAAATATTGGTCAGAAATTGTAATGCATGTGTTTTCTGTGGTCGAAAAAAAAATAAACATTCAGCCTATAAAGAGATGATGCAGTTAAAGAATTTGATATTTATTTTGTTTATATTTCTTCCTTACAACCTTAGTAAACGTTAAGGATTACTTTCTATCTTTTTGTGATCGTTTTAAAAATATTATTTAACATTTAAATAAATGTAATTTTTTTTAAAAAAGGAGTTGTTGGTGGGACACAGAATAAATTATCCATTCTCTGGGCTACTATGGGAATCTAAATATTTAAAACTGATTTTGGAACTCGAAACGACTTTCAAGAACGGATTCATTTAATATTTGGAGCTTTTAAATGACTATACTTTTAATTTTAAAATAGCTGTTAAACATGTTTATACTTATAAAAATTACACTTTACTTTTAAATTATCAATGTACGGACATACACAAATACATGAATAGTTCGTATGAGAAACTTGGAGGCAAACATATGTTAGTATATTTTTGTAACATAAAAGTAGCCCAGGCTAGCTTAATGGACCGAGCATTAACTTTTTTATTGATACATAATTCATGTATATCAATAGTTACCTTCATATGTACTTAGTACACATAAGATAAAAAAACAAATGAGGTACTCACGACATATAATAAGAAATCCTTGTTGTGTTTAGAATGACGGATGCGAAAATTCCCCGTTTAGGAATTCCCGGAACTATTTTAAGCCGCCCCGTATAATAATAATAATATGTCTGTTTCAGTGATCATCATAATTTGAGACCTTCGTCCCATTATGAAAACATTTTTTTTCGATCTTCTTTCTTAAACAAAAACTATCATAAAATGTGGTGAAATAGAATTTTCAACGGTTCATTGATATTAGACTATATGTAGTTATCATATAATTTAAAAAAATATATACATGTATTGCAAATTACCAGCATTTAATAGAATTGTTCTGTAGCTAGTATACAATTAATGGCTGTTCAATATTCTCATGTATTGATTTTATTCTAACAAGAAGAATTAAAAAGACTAAACAGATAAACACCTTGCGTGGAAAATCGTGATGCATTAATCTGATTCACTCTGACTCTTTTTCCAAAATGCTTCATTTATTTCACTTAAGACAAGAGTAAGCGAATGTGAGCTACCGTCTGTCAATGTTGTCAAGCCATTTATTTAAATAGTCTCTATGCGTCGTAGGGAGGCGCTGGGTAGTTGTTGGTGTAGTGGGTATTGGGGTCTGAAGCCGTACCATGACAGTTTCACTGTGTACAGTGTGGTACATGAGGGTTTTCACCAAGTTGTTTTATTCTTTTATTAACACAGGTGTTGGTTTTTATGCCCTGTTTATGAACATTTTCAGCAGCTTTCTCGGTGACTTTTTCTCATGTGACTTGGTCATTCTTTCTGCTTCAGTATGCAGTGTCCAGGGTGCATAGTCCTAGGTGCAGTGTCCATGGTGCAGTGCTTGGGGTTTCGCACCAATAAAGAAGGGATGGGGATCACTGGAGACTTTAAAAACCTGAATTAGCCGAAGCTAATTTTCTTTCTTTTCAAGATGCCATTTGGCTACTTTCAATTACAATAGTACATATTTCCTGTATGATTAGCAGAGTCAGGGACCTGAAAGGTTGCACTTCCCTAGTCTTTTTCTCCAGTATTTGGTAGTCCACAAATGGATGAAAGCATGTATAAGTCCACTTGCTTGTCAGCACCACTGGACTGTGTAGATGATTAATAGGATTTATTACTTCATCTGACCCGATGGTCTTAAATGTCTAGAGCAACTAACTAAATTTGCTCAGGTAATTGGCCTTAAATGTCTAGGTAGGGGCACTGCCTTAAATATGTACGAAATTTGAGAGTAAACCGTATAGACGATTTTTTAAATATGAACATTCAGGATTAGATGGACAGAACAAAAATATAGCACTCACTATCTCTCACTTTCTCTCTCTCTCTCTCTCTCTCACACACACACACACACACAGGACACAAGCATAATACATGTCAAAAGTAAAGCCTCCTTTTTACTAGAAAGGGTATTGTTTTTCATGAGCCTTGCGGAGCCAGGGCCGAAGTAGCCGGGAGCCGCTATTTTGCTGGAGCCGGAGCCAGAAAAAAATCTGGCGGCTCAACGGATCCCAAATGTTTGTTTTTTACAGGAGAATTTTTTTTTTTTTTAGCTTTAAAATTCCAAATTTGTTTGATTGATTGCCTCCTACAATTTGAAATATGTCATGTTTAACGGAAACGCCACAACAGTAACAGGCACATCATTTGTTAAAGAAATCTTTAATGGGGGAATCGTTTTGTGTTCGTTTTAAATCTTGTTTACCCTCCGAAAATTTTTTTTATTAGCATGTTATTTTGTTATATATATAAAGTTAAAACAGTTTTATTTTATACAGGAATAATTGTATCAATCATTTAAAAATAACTTTTTACTACGACGACAAGCGTCATTTCGTATTATTATTTGACCGCGAATTTGTAAGATACTAAAAAAAAATGGTATTTACTTGTATTTAACAATTTTTATTATAAATAGAATAGCTCAAATAGGGTAGATAAATTTATAAGGCTGTGGCTATATGGACCTGGTCCCAATAAAATCCGATTATTGTTCTGATAAACAAATATGCACTAAGCTTATTTATTTAAACTTTATTAGACGGAACCCGAAAAAAATAATAATACTGAGTCGCTTAGTGGAACCCTAGACACTGAGTAACGATTAAAATCATACAATATAAACAATTATAAAATAAACAAAAACAATAATAAAGTTTATGTATAGCTAAGCTAATTTTTATATTTCAACGGGTCAATTTTATCGATTTTATTGGGACGGGGTCAAATAAAATCGGGGTTGTGGTTCCGGGTCCGAATAGTGCACTTCGAATTTATAAATAATAAAATATAAATACTGAAGTCTTTAAAATATTTTAAATAATGTATCATTTACTATTTACACTAATTTGAGTATTGGAAATAACTTTTTAATACTTATGAAAATGGCGACTAGTGAAACCTCGGTCGAAAATAATGATATGATTCTGGATGCACTGAAATGGTTCGTTTTTAGTTAAACCCGATATGCGTATATTTTTCAGTTCCTGACTATGGGGGTGAACGGCAAAATTTGCATAACTTACTTTATCAGCGGCATGTTTGCATGGCGCAATTACAAAATTTTGTCTCGTCAGATACTATCTTAATGGGCCGTGGAAATTGGGAGCCGGAGTTTCGGAAAAAAATTGGGTGGCTCCGCAAGCTGGTTTTTCATCCTGGTCAAATGGTAATATAGCAGGATGGCCATGGCGGATGTCATGTATTCATATTAACTTCCCTGGAAAAAATGAGAGATCCCTAGTGAGTGGAAGAAACCAGCTGCCAAGGAAGGAGAATCTTTTACCCTAACATTGAATGTGTACATATTTTAAAGTAAGCGAAGAATATTCAAAACATTGATTCACGATCCGTGAAGGTAAATGTACAACAGAGTGCCCAGAGAAAATCAGCACTTATACCTTAGGAAGAATAAAGAAGCCCGGAAGTAAATCATGGGGAAAATCAGAGACGTATCAGTTTTTCCGCCAGGGTTTTCTTGAAAATTACCGCGACCGCGTATATTGGCTAACCATATAGTATATTTAAAATAAAGCTTTTGGCGCCCCCTTGTGCGTAGCGCCCTGGGCATGATCCTCTCTTGCTTTACATCGCTACATCTTGGGAATATACCACTAGAAGGAAAAGAATATAATGAAAAACATGCCCAAGTATAGGTCCGGATAATATAATAATTGATAGACTCAGTCGCCGACTTAGCGATTGAGTGGGACTTTGTTGGCTTCATTATCGTTTACTTTTAATATAAATTGTAAATTGTGCCGCGTTTTAAAAATCCATTACAGTATAGAAATACGGGATATTTATATATTGTAATTGTTACTTAGCTCTGGGGAATTTCCGTTCAACAATTTATGACATCGGTGTACACATGAGGTCGATTGGTGACCTCCGTTATAACATAGTTGGACTACGCAATTAAAGAGAAATGCCAGCTTTAACAGTATGTAACAAAGTTTCGGAAGTCCCTCAATACATGAGTTTATTTTTGAGACCTCTGAGCCTCCCTTTCCTCAACGTAAACAAACAAATTGTATTTCCTTTTCATTTCTTAATTTGAAACATCTGACATAAAAATAGTCATAGAGAACGAACCAATCTCCGCTAATGCAAATCCAACCATCTTAAAGCAGTTTAGAGCACACCAGAATACACTCAAGGTGTACTCTCACACACACAAACCATACACAGGGCTTACTTTATACAGAAACCGTACACACACCATGCGTCTGATTAAATATCTTAAGAAAAAGTACAGGTTCCCATGACTCATAGTATTACTTCTATCAAAATGTGGCACTATGAAGATCATTATTCCAGGAATAAAAATACACGGTATGTGGATCCAAGGGATGTCACCTATGATCTTATTGCATTTTATAAGTAGTGAGTTTCTCCGTAGTTCAGAGAGAATGGCGAAGTTCGCCGACTGATACATTTGTGAAAGACGGCTTATCAATCATTTCCGCATTGGTGATACAGAGCCTAAAGACACGCGAAGTTGACGCTACAAGAAGTCGGTGCCATTTGACTATAAATCTATTCGTCAACTTGTAATGTTATTTAGATAAATGTAAAAAAGGTAAAAAACGCTAAAGTCGAAAATAGCCTTACTTTGTGTGTGTGTGTGCGTGCGTGCGTGCGCGCGTGTGTGTGTTATGACTCCCAGGATGTGGCACTTAGCTAGGTCATGACCCCCATAACAGAAGATATATTTTCTTTAAGCCCACTTTTAAAGAAGAAGACGAGCGATGTAGGAAAAAATAATACAAGCGTACATTTTCTTATAGGGACTACCAGGTAAGAGCCAACTGCTCCCCATTGGTCTCTCGGTCCCAAACTATTCAAACCATGTATCCCTCCCCACCTCCCACTTAACTCATTGATCCCCTCAAACCCCCCAATTTATTTGTTTGTGTGTTAGTTTATCATTCCCAGAGATAAATTTCCACTATTCACAAATTGTTGTTGACATAATTCCCATATATTTACTTCTTCAAGTTTTTTTATCCTGAATCTACCTCGCAGTGGACGGACTGTAAATGTACCGGGTTGTGTAATTATATGGCTAGCCTAGTGTTCAGTTATTTCCTGCAGCCAGGGTTGGTAGTAATTATTCGATCAGCCAATACAGTATCGGCGATACTTTTTCAGTGGTTGCTGTGTTGCCGATCACTTTTGTATTAAGTATTGATTGGTCTTATCATGACATTTTGGCGAAAATTTTTCGATACTCATGCTTTTTTTCTGTTGCCATTATTAGCTAATTGAAGAATAACAATAACGCTTGATTTAATACATTGTTTTTAAAAGTAACCTTCTACTATAGAATCCTTAGCATGTGTTGTTTCCATCAGCCTACCACTATTACCCCCCCACCTCCCCACCAAGACAACTTTGGATCCTGGGTACTGAAGTTAGATAAAACTTAAAGCGTGCTTGCAGTGCGCACGACCCTATTCCACTCACCGAAGCAGGGTGGGAATACAGTCAGCTGTTCAGTCCACCTGCACGGCGGCAGAACCGCTTAATAGTAAAGTTACTTTGAAGTAGACAGATATCTTAGAGATAACTCATCAGAAATGATGACATTAGGACCCCCCAACCTACCCAAGCATTAAGAAACTATATTTGCTGAGTTGATCATTTAGTGAAGGTTATGGTTAACGCTAACGCCCAGCCGCCTTTACTTACAAACTTAAAGTCGAGTACTATTCCGGCTGGGTGAACTTGTGCAGAGATACCCATTGTTCTGCCTGAGATCGAACCCATGACTCTGAAGTCGGTAGTCGAGCATCGCCTAGCCATCCGTCAATTAGTAAGTGTTTAGCGTTAATAAATTTGTGCTTTGACATTGTATTTTATTGTTTTCACTTTTTTACGAATGGCA
This sequence comes from Bulinus truncatus, assembly GCA_021962125.1. Classification (NCBI taxonomy): domain Eukaryota; kingdom Metazoa; phylum Mollusca; class Gastropoda; family Planorbidae; genus Bulinus; species Bulinus truncatus. The sequence continues at coordinate 3,626,916 of JAGDYQ010000060.1, read as the reverse complement.
CATGTACATTACAGATGACACATGTACAATTACAGATGACCACGTACATTATAGATGACACACGTACAGTAATTTAATTTATCATTATGTTTTAAATAAAAATAGTTTTTGTTCGTATAAGTATCAGTATTGCATCGGTATCGATTTTAATAATACACATTTTACTTGAGTATTTATATTAGTATTAGCGTACTATTTTATATGAAGTATTCATTTATCAGTATTGACGACTATTTAAAATTAATGTTAGCAATACTGTGCATATAGTCTCCCTTACCAATTAAACGGCACAAACGCGGACAATTAGAACATAACAAATGTAAATCTCAATCGAAGTAGTTAAGAATAACATTAGGTTCCAAGTTTCAACTTATTTCTCATCGTTTCAGGTTTACATTAGCTCTGAAAAGAGTTAAATAATTACTTTGTAAAATGAATATTTTATTTATTTCTGATCTCAGATTGTTTTTCTTGTTCTAGGTAGAAATATGTTTATGGCAGGACGAATGGTCGAGTGAATATGTAGATCTGATAGTCTGGGTTTGATCTATGGTGAGGACTGCAGGCATTATTCAAGTCTTGGTGAGAAATTTGATAGTCTCCTATGTCCACCCATCTGTGGTTACAGAAACAAATGAATTCTACACTTCATCCACCCCGATGTCCTTTTCTGTCGAGGTAAATCCTCTGAAATGTTATATTTACAATCCTTAAAACCAGCCATACATTACGATCCATGCAAGTAAAAATGTGAAGGAGTGAACGAATGGTTTGTGTTTGTACTAGGAGTGGTGGGTTCGCTCTAGAGGAATGTACCTTTACACCACGGAACTATCATATGACGATAATAATATATTCAATCCTAGAACTATGTACTGTATATATCCTAGAAATATAACACACGGCAATCTATATCAATGCTGCTGATGTCACACTTCAGTTCCGCATGTTTATAATGTTTGGCATTCCCAGATCATCGACCGTAAAAAGTTAAGTTAAAACTCTTTTTTTTTAAGGCGGATGTTTGTAGTATATCAGTGCGTTACGTGCATTGAGCGATATATTTAACAACATAGAGCTGAGTGATAAAGTGGGACGGATTAAAGAAGTGGTATTCATAACTGGAAAGAAATATAGAGTGGCGGAGGTGGGCCGTCACCAAAAAAGGAGCGGCATCGGTGGTACCTTCGTACGGCCTATGAATTAGTGCTATATTTTTAGAGTACACCCTTAGCTATTAACGCTACTTTAACCACGCCTACTTTTTAATTGGCGAAAAGTGTGCATATATCTGTACTTGGTCTGATATAAAGATTTATTTATATCATTTTTTTAAATATATATATATATATATATATATATATATATATATATATATATATATATAGTAAACGTATTCGATATATAAAGCATACAATAATCAGATAGATTCATTAACGCAATTGGTGAGAATATATTCAAAAAGTATAATCAAACATATCCAGTGAAACTTTTGCATTTATATATAGACAGAGAGAGAGAGAAAGAGAGAAAGAGAGAGAGAGAGAGAGAGAGAGAGAGAGAGAGAGAGAGAGAGAGAGAGAGAGCAAAGATAAAATTTAATATTCCTTTTTTTTTTTGTTTATTTGTTCAAATATTTTTCACCATAAATAATTTCATTCATTTTTGTAAAGTTAACAAAAAATGCTCACTTTGAATCCTTTATTTCAATTTCCAAACAATGCCATAAGAAACATCATATAATAATAAATAAGAATCAGTGCAATAGTACGTTCAATCATATATTCCATTGTCTCATTTAATTGCCATTGGTTGAAAGTAATGGACATACAGATGAATTTGTCGCTCTTTGTATTTGTAGTTCAGCTACAAATAGTGATCCGATTTTTTTCCCGTCCAGTTTTTAATATTGTTTACAAAACTCTTTGCACCACTGTTTCTCCAACATACTCTCTTCCAAAATCATTTTAATTCATCAGGTAAAGAAAACTGTGACTGTTCCCAGAATTTTTTTATTACAAGATGGACAATGTGTGAATTTATTGGAACAATCTTTACATGTGTACATCTCTCCACATGGTAGAAATAAATCTTGAATTGGAGCCACGTTGCAAGCTTTACATTTCATCAATTGTTGTAATACTTGGTTTTCTCTTTGCAGTAAACTCCTTGTAATATCATATTGGGTCATTTGACTTGTTTCGCGATTCTCCGTCAGCGCTCGGCTTATTCCGTTTGTTCGTGAATCTGAAGAGCTCATCGATGGTTTCTGGGTATCTGTTATAGAAGGGACATGGTCTCTCACTGTATTAATGGAATCTCCTGTATGATTTACTTGATTCGTGAAGGTTGCAGTGACAGCTTCATCGTACTGTAAAGAACCATTTGATGGACGCGGCTGTACAAATGTACACACTCGGCCATGAAAGGTGACGGCATCGGGGCTTTCGCTAAAGTGACTGAGGTCCACCCTGTTGCCGCACCCGGCACAGATAACGTCAGACCCACTTCCCGGATAGTAGAATCCAGACTCGGAGAATTTAGCGAAAGACACTGTCTCGGGAAACGGACATGTGACGTAACGATAAGAGGCCAGTCTGGTCAGTTTGTTGACAATATCCCGAGGGTTCTCTGCTCCCATCTGTTGTAACAGCTAAAACAAGAGCTGGAATACACAAAACAATAAAACATAATTAAAACAGGCTGAAATAAAAAAAGATATAAACTATGATAAAAAAAATATATATTTTTAAGACTGCTTCAAATTAGTGTTAACAAACGCAATGTCCAAAGCAGACCTGTTTGTAGGACAGGGTAAAGGCATTACGCAAAAAAAAAAAAACCTACATTTGGAGACCAAAACTCAAATACACATGTCGGGTTACTCCTCGCTGTACGAAGATGAGCTTGAGAGCCTTTGGATCATGTACATCTGAGAATCTAGACAAATCATAATCAGGGACTACTGCCAATAACACTGTCAAACATAATAAAAGTCCCTATAGGGAGAGCCTAAATACTAGGAGGTGTGGTGGCGGCGTCTAGGCTGCCGAATTACTTTTGTTAAGAATTTAAAAGACAGAAACCTCAGCTATATTATTCAAAATTTAATTAGTGATAGAGTTCCTTGTTAATGAAAATTAATCATATCAGGTCATTAGCTTTTTAAAACAAACGTGCGATATAATAATTTCGTGCTCATTTAAAAGTCTGTAAAAGTAAAAATCAGTCTACTCATGTATGCCTAACGTAAAACAAGTCTTCTGTCATTTATATAGTCAACACCCTTGCAAAAGTATATCCTTTTATAAATAGTTGATAGGATTGGAAGTAGAAACCTAACTCCTAAAAAAAAAAAAAGGAAGAATGACGCAAACTATTTTTGAAAAAAATTTAGTTTAATAGCTTTAAGGATTATTTCTCACCTATATTTAAAAAAAAAAATTTCCCCGGAACCAGGAACCAGGATCAGAAGTGTGTTTAGTTTTTTTACGCCTTTAATTTAACGCAGTGGCTACGGTTCCGTCCGACAGAACCCGTATTTTCCTTCCTTCGGGTACCAGCCATAGATATTACTCAACACCCTAACCCTATCCCTATCCCTAGCCCTAACCCTAGCTCTAAACCTATCCCTAACCCTATCACTATCCCTAACCCTAACCCTAATCCTGAAAAAAAAAATTCTGAAAAAAAAATTATATATGCCATGTTCCTTATACACTAATATAATGGTTTTGGCTGGTGCCGGAGTCACTGCGTTAATTTAATTTAAATATATTTTCGCATTTTTTTTCATCACTAATGATACATACAACTTGCATTTCATTGAATGCTAATATTTACCGTGTGTACACTAGTTATTTGTTGAAATGTACAGTATCAATACATAGTGAAGGAAATATATACTGCTATAAAATTAATGTGATAGTTTTTTTTAGAATTTTGAGGTATAATTATTATTAACGGAAAATCAGAAAAAATTGATAAATTTAAGCGAAAGTTAACTGGACATAGGTCAAAATAAGCTTACAAAGCAATAACAAAAAAAGAACCTTTCTACTATAAAGAAGACAATAGTCACAATCAGAATATTTAAAAGTAATTTTTGCTTTATGGGTGTACATTTTTTTTGTATTATCATGGATGTCTTTTTTTTTAAATTGTTTAGGTCAGTGAGTTAGGTGGTATGTTTGTGTGTAGGTCGTCATATCAAGTGGCGTAGCTAGCGTTAGTGATGCCCGGGGTGTATTCGAAACGGTGCCGAAAAGTTCTAAGTTTCGACACAGTTCCGCACCTTACTGGAGGAAATATTAGGTGCAAGATGGAGTGAACCACTCCCTCCGCACCTGGTCATTTCGTT